>JADGJF010000545.1:0-15522 GCA_027596845.1 Quaeritorhiza haematococci | reverse complement strand
CCCCCCCCCCCCCCCCCCCCCCCGAGGACATTGGGGTTCTTACCTAGGTATTTTTACTGCTTTTGTTCACTGTGTATATTATGTGCTCATATAAAAAGCAAGATTTACTCCGAGAGTTGCGACGCCGTTGCTGGTCTTGGCCCATAACGGCGAGTCCATTCGCACTATCATAAGCAACAACGAAGTATAGAGTGGAAAATGAAGGAAGATCGGTACAGTAGAAGAATCTTTTTCTGTCCATATATCACATCTGTGTTCCTCTGCCTCTTGTTCATCAGATCTGCTGATCCGACGTCATAAAACATGCCTATCATCTGGTTGGTCTGCCTGCATTCCAGTTCGAAGCGAAGTCGCCGTCCCTTTCCGCACTTCATTTCCGATCATGGCGGCTTCACCTTAGCATGGTTTTTTGTCAACAAGTTTCAAGATCCATCCGCTTCTTTCCATGGGAAGAATGTCGCCGGAAAGTGTACACCAAAAGACCCAGAAAAGAACCAAAGTTCCTAGGTATGTTATGGAAAGATCGAAGTGATATATATTTCCGGGTTTGATCTTTCTACTAACAGGCCCGGCATGGCGCACACTCACTCACTGGACAAGTCCGTGTTGACTGACCAGAGTCACAGTGCGCGGCTTTCGCGGTCTCTACGATCGACCAGACGTTGTCGGACAACAGACAGGTGAATTGGATTTCAGCTGCCAGGCGAAAGAGAAAAAGACGGTCCCTAAGCTGGTTTCCGACGTTTTTCATGAGCCGACATTGGCAACAAGTGGTCTGAACTTTGAAGCGGCCGAAGGTCGAAATTGTTAGGTGACACAGAGGAGACGACAGTTGCGGGAAGTGAAAACCAGAATTGATAAGTGAAAGTAAAACCACACGACAATGGAGGCCCTGTTCTTCAACATCGAGGCCGGCTTTCTGGAAGGCATCGTCAGAGGTTTCAAGGAGGGCATCCTCACCCAGTCGAACTACATCAACCTCACTCAGTGCGAGACGTTGGATGGTGCGTATTCCTTGAGTCGGCTCCATTACAAGAGTTTGTGAAAGGGACTTGAAAGAGGGTTGTCGACGCGACGTGGTGCGTGTTTTGGGACCGCCAAACAGTTTTGCTGCCTATGTCTCTACACAAAATAGCACAGTCAGTCCCAAAGCTGCTGTACACTTCTCCCAGGCAATAAAGAGATAAAACCGGAACCGCTCCAGACGTCAATTATGGCCTTGAAACTCACCATCTGGCTCAAATGCCCTCTCCATTCTATTTCTTTGGCATGTGGGAACTGCACTTGCCCGTGCAGATCTCAAGTTGCAGCTATCGGCTACAGACTACGGCAACTTCCTTCAAAACGAGCCCTCCCCACTCGCCACAACCACTATCGCCGAAAAGGCTCGAGATAAACTTGTTGCTGAGTTCCAGTACCTCCGCGCGAACGCTGTCAAGCCCTTGGCGACTTTCTTGGACTACATTACGTAAGTGACCCTTTTGATGTTTGTGCGAGACATCCACCGAGCACCCGACTGCTTCACAGGCGTCTTACACCTCCAACATCGGTTTTTTCAAGTTACGGGTACATGATCGACAACGTTATCCTCATTATCACTGGTACCCTTCACGAGCGTGATACCCATGAGCTGCTGGAACGGGCCCATCCATTGGGCATGTTTGAATCGATAGCTGCCCTGTGTGTGGCCACAAACGTCCAAGATCTCTTCAATACAGTGCTGGTTGAGACACCGCTGGGTGAGGATTATCTGCCTGATAACTATTTCGGACGTAAATATCCTTGAGGAAGAATGCATCTGATCGTTCCTTTTCAACATTTTCCGGGCGCAGCCCCTTACTTTGAAAAATGCCTTTCCGCACACGACCTCGATGAGATGAACATTGAAATAATCCGGAACACGCTTTACAAAGCTTATCTCGAGGACTTCTATAACTACTGCCAATCCCTCGGTTCCCCCACCGCGGAGATAATGGGTGAACTTCTCCAGTTCGAGGCTGACCGACGCGTCATCAACATCACCATCAATTCTCTCAACACCGAGCTGAGTAAGGATGATCGAGCGAGGCTGTTCCCGACTATTGGGAAATTGTATCCGGACGGCGTTGGGAAACTGGCCCGGGCGGACGATGTCGATCAGGTTCGAATGGTTGTTGAGCAATATGGGGTAAGTCAAAGCCGTAAAGTTCATATGAATCGTCTTGTTTTCGGACTTTCCATCTCCTTCGGCATTCCAGCTGGCTGGCTGTTTGACTCATTTTCATTCTCGTGTCGATCTGTTTCTTCTACCTGCGCACTTCTCTTTTAGGAATATCGTGACTTCTTCGACACCCCCCCAGGTTCTGATAAGTCCCTCGAAGACAAGTTCTTCGAATATGAAGTTCAACTCAACAAGAAATCCTTTGCGCAGCAATTCCATTATGGGGTGTTTTACAGCTACTTGAAGTTGAAGGAGCAAGAGATACGAAACCTAGTGTGGATTGCAGAATGTATTGCCCAGCAGCAGAAGGACAGGATTGGGGCGTACATCGGGATTTTTTGAGGAGGCTCAATTGGGTTATCGGTGGTTCGCCGTACGGTGGATAACAACGGGAAGCTGTTCGAATGCCAGGCGTGCATCAGTTAATATGTAATGATGGATGGTGGGATGTCCAGCGCGGGCAATGAGACGAACACAGGACAAGAAGAGGTGCGACTGAGAATGACCACCGCAGTAGAATATCACCAGGAGAGATGAGAAGGAGGCTCTGTGAACCTAAGAAATCAGAGTAGGTTCTTAGGCTATGTAAAGCATCTTACTGTACAAACCAACCTGCAAAAAACACCAAACTTCTTTGCCAGCACATCGCATAACTTCGTATTCTTTGATTGATGTTCTTATGATCGTATGACGTTGCAAATATTTCCAACTGTCTATTTTTTACATCTCTTTCATTGCGGAGTCCCCACCCCGCTCTACCACCTCAATAACTCAACCACAACGTAAAGCGGGAACCCCCCACCCTCCCAGTCAACTAAACACACCCCGCACTGCTGATGACAAGGGAGCAGAACGTGTCGTTTAGAGCTTGGTTTGATCAGTTCCACATCAGTTCACACTGAGTGTGAATTGATGGGTTAAGGTTGTCAGAGTTGCACTTTGATTTCTGGTGCAAGGCATCTGGAGGACCAAGGCATGCCCTAATTCTTTTGCATTGGTCTTTCGTTCGTAAATTGTATTAGCTCCAGAAATTGAAATAAATGATGCAATTCACGGAGAAGGGAAAGCGCGGTCTAGAAAATCAACTTGTTCAGCGACTCGTTGGCGGTTGTCTTGTCATTGACAATGTCGCAAATCTTTTCTCGTTCCCCACGACTTGTGTGCGTGACGGGAAATGATTGTTCCATTTGTTCAATGGCTTCGATTGCGCTACAATTGGCAGTGAGGCGACCGGGCAATACGTATGCCGCACTCCTCAATAGAAAATATGCACGATTTTTGGGTCGCCATAAAAATCCGGAAATAATAGAAAATCAACAAGAAAAAAGGGGCATACGGTTCGTCGACGGTTCTACACGTCGCCACCGGCGTTACACCTCCTTAACCGTGGAATCCACCAGGACGAATGATGTTATGAGCCCACCAAAGGGGTAGGACGCCGCAAAACCAGCCAAGTATTTTTCCTTGTCACCACACCTACGCTGCGCTGCTCCTGAGGACCTTCTGAGGGCCTCCCTGAAGGCATGAAGATCAAGTCACGAGTGCTTTGAGAGTCTCCTAGCGGCTAAAACGTAGGTGATAAAGGTCGCAATTGCGCTTCGACTTCCCGGGAGTATGAGGAGGGTTCATTTCGGCACTTTGGATGGTGAAGAGGATTGAGAGGAAGGAGTGAAGGAGGGTGACGATGGTGGGAAGGAAAAAGCGAACGAGGTGGTGAGGTTGAAGAAGGGGAAGGAACCAAGGAAGTAGGACTGAAGAGCTTGGGAACTCAGGAGAGAAGGGAGAAGAGGTTGGAGGCTTGCGATAGCAGCACCCAAACAGGTGAGGGAGACCAGAAGAAAGGGTTCGGTGGTATCCAAGACGGAGAAGAGGGAGTCCTGTGTGTCGACCTTGATGAGATGAGCGATGAAGGGGAACCGTTGGGGATCCAATGTTATCTAATCGGAAGTAGTCATCCCTTCCGGCGACCAGCAGAACGAGCCGGGGACGACTACGGGGAGTCCCAGAGGCGTAGAAAGAGGTTAAGCCATCTGCAGTGCAAGCAACGATCCATGGGGTTAAAGGAGAAAGAACCTTCAACGGATGAGGAGATGAAGGTGCTCCACAACGCGGAAGACCGCAGCGGGGTAGCCTCCACGTTTTGTTGTAGGAGACGGACTGTGACCTCCGGGGAGCATAAGAGAGAATGGGAAGACTCCCAGAACTGAATTCATATCAGGAAGCGAATTTGAGGCCAGATGCTAAGATGTGGAAGAAAGGGGATGAGGAAACGTTCGGCGCCCAGAAGAGAACTCTGGTTGGTGGCTATGGAAATGATGAAACACGGCAAACACCATGAAGAACCACGGTGTGTGGTTCGGTGAGCTCAACGCCATAACGGTGAAATCCCGCGGATCGCGAGAAGACTAAGCACCTCGAAGTTCAAGACTTCTTTCGTTGAGCAGGGCATCATTCGTATCGATCATATTCCAATTGCAGACACGTTGGCACTCCCACTCTATGAGAAGCATCGCAAAAAGCTCAGAATTCCACACCATCCATGAGAGGCCATATGGACATTTTCACGAATACATTATCGAAGAGGGCGATCCTGAACAGAGTGGGCCTGGTCCAGCAACTTCAACTGAATCAGCAACCACGGACACAAACTTGACCCCTTACTGTAAACTCTCAGACTTGTCAAAAATCACCAAGTTTGGACAACCGACGGATCTTGCTTTCGATGCTTCCAGGAAGCTTCGAAGAAGTTGGATGTAAAATAGAGCTTATGAGAGAGCGAATTGTTTGGCGCCCCTATTCAAACGTTACTGGGGTAAGTGGATTCCTCTTTTACTGAGACGGCACTTCCTTCATATTCGACACACGATGTCTTACGATATTCCATAGAAGATGCAGAAAAGGCACCCCTCAGAAGATTGCCGGAGTGATTTTGCATCAGCGGCACCAAGGCAGCTTCCCATCTCTGCCAAAATTGCGAGAAGTTTTAACCTTCGCTAACAGTCTTGGAAGCTTTCGTGTCAGGGGATACTGGCCGATGGCACCACTGCTTTCGCACGAAATTCCGTCATCCAAACTGACAGAAAACCTGCTGCCTCGAAGTCCTTCCCCAAGCTTACCTTTTTCTGAACTTTTGGTGGGACGGCTTTTTCGAACTCCGGTCGTGAACCTGTAACACATGCTGCAACAGTGCCAAAGGTGAGTTTTGATCGGCGTTGCTATCGTCATGCTGTGAACGTCCCGCGACGCCAAAGATATTCATCCCCTTGAATGTCCGCGTATCATGAGAGGAATCATGCCATGCCAGTCCCGTGCTTTGAATGTATTTTGGTCAACCGGTCAGCTCGCTTTCATCACCCACTGCACAAGTTCATCGCTTGATTGTGTTTGTGCGGTTGGCTGATTAGACAGGCCGCCTCAATTCGCCGTAAACAATTTCCCGATACGTGATTCTTGATTGGGTGAGAATAGCCTACTTTTCTTTTATTTACGTTCTTGTGCTAGTTTGGACACAGAAAAACGCAACTCCCAAGTCAGGTTCTTTTGTCTGGTATAACAACCTCATCGGTCATAGTATCTCTCTCGACATATCCTCTCCACGTATTAGCAAGCAATAGACTAATACAAACTAAGCGCATTCATCGAAGTGCCATCCGTTTCCCCAAGGACCAGGAATTCACAATCTTTCATGGCATCTAATCAAGCACCCAGTGCGAGCTACCGTTCGCGAGAAGAAAGGCTGCGGGATTTGGAGCGTGAGAGGGCGCTATTTAACGCATCCCGCCTGACGGCACAACCTTCTGACCCATCCAACTACGCGGGAAGGTCTAGCAACTTCTCGGATGCTGGCAACCACAGCAACACCTTCGAGCCGGATATTCCTGGCGATCGCTTCAATCTGTCTAGCACCTCCCACAACATACCTCAGCAAGGCAGGGATATTCAGGCTACGATTAAGGATTTGGCTAGCGGGAAACCTACCGGCGGCGACCCTTCTTCTCCATCTTTGAACTGGGGCAATAGCTCTCGTGGCTACTATGAACTACCCTCTGAGTTCGCCCAGGATAAGGATACATGCTTCGCAAGTAGTGAGGGTGGACTGCGCGGGAAAGTGAAGCTCAACAAAGAAGGCAAGCATTCTTTTGTTGACGATGTCCCACCCTTCCCTGAAGCGTCTTCTTCGTCGGTCGTTGGGACAACCAATAACAGGACAGCTTGGGTCGAAGGGGGAAGAGATAGAAGCTGGGAACGAGGCATGGGCGCTGGCAATGGTGGGGCAAAGCGTGAGAGAGGGGTTGAGAAGGAAAGGAGCAAGGAGAAGGACAGAGCGATTTCGCGCGAACGGCATGTTAGCAAACAAGCAGCCCGAGATTCATCCAAGAAAAGGGCGATATCCGCGGACCCATGGACGAAGCTTCTTGCCAAGGAGCAGAAAACGAGGGCGAAGGTGCGTATGAATAGTCGAAACACTGGAGTAGCATTGTTCACATCCCAGGAATCCTTGGCAAAAATGACTGACAAGCCCTTCTCTACCCATTAGTATTACGGAACCGATAAGACTTTGCTCGTTCTTATGGAAGACGAACGAGCCAAATACATTCAACTGGAGAACGAATACCACAAACTCCTTTCTGAAGTCCAAGCGTTGCAGACAAATCATCTGCAAGAGTTGAAAAACCAGGAACGAAAGCACGAAGCGGATCAGAGGATGCTCCAGAAAGCGCTGGCAGGGAAATCTGACGAGCTTGCGGCCATCGTGAAGGAACTTCATAATCTGCAGCAGCGGTACACGAAAGAAAGCAACTCCTGGCTCAACAACAATCAGAAGCTCGAAAGACAGGTCGAAAAGCTTCAGCGGCTGCTTGCGGATGCTGAGACGCGCAACCAACAACAAGAGAAGGCGCTCGCCGATAAACATCGGACGAACAGAGATCTGCAAGAAACTGTCTCGGATCTTCACCGCACCAAGAAGGAGTTGGTTGAGCAGCTCATCTCGAAGGACGGTGATATCAAGAAGCAAAGTGCTCAACTCCGAGAGCGAGAAGCCGAGTGGATGAAGGAGAAAGAAGGCCGGATGAAGCTTGAAGTGCAGGCGCTGCAGCTTGATCACTTTGTCAGCCAGAGGGATGAAGAGATAAAGACACTCAAGGCGCAGGTCAGCAGGTACAGAACGGAGGTGGAACCTGAGCTTTCCAGGACTAGAGCCGCTTTGGCCGAATCGCGAAAGGAGGCTGAAGTCCTCTCGAAGCGCGAAAAGCAGTATCTTGGCGAGCTCGAACAGGCGGCTCTCCGCGAAAGGAAGCTCTACACCGTTGTCGAGGAACACGCAAAAACTAAAGGCGCTCTCATCGAAGCCCGGAAAGAAGTCGACGAGCTCGTAAAGAGGGAAAAACAGTACCTCGAGGATTTAGAGCAAGCAGCTCAGCGTGAACGCAAACTCTACAGCGACCGCGAGGAACTTGCGCAACAGTCGAGGAAGCTTTCGAATGAAATCGAGAGACGGACTGCCCGAGAGCAAGTGTATCTGCAAGATATCGAACACTTGAGGACCATGGAGAACAAGATCCGCGAGGAGATGCAGGCGCTTACATCAAAAAACACAGCGCAAACGGAGGAAAGTGCTAACCTCACGAAACATCTTCGCAAGCAACAGAACGACAACGCGCGGCTGCAACAGGATCTCAATGAAGCAAAAACCCTCGCCACCGAGTTGCGTGGAACCATCGCGAACCAGGAAAAAGAACTATCGCAGATCCGAACCCTTGCTGATGATTTACAACACGAGAAGGATGAACTCGTGCTCCAGCGTGGGCAAATTTTGGCTGAAGTTGCCTCGAAGCAGCAGGAAATCTCGGACCTGCAGGGACAGAATGCCGATTTGAACCGCAGACTTGAAGTTGAGACGCAAAACCGCCAGGAGATGAAAGCCCAGAACAAAGAGAAACTCCTTGCCGTGCAGGATCGCGTCGTGGATCTTCAGAACACTTTGAACGAAACGACCATCCAGCTTCAAGAGTTCCGAGAAACTGAGGCTCTGCTGCGCCAGGCTCTCCGCCAGAAAGACGAGGCGATTCAGGCTCATACACAGCGCATCGGAGAGCTGCAACAGCAGGTCGCAGCTATCCAGCAGCAATTTTCGAAGGAAGTCAGTGAGAGGGAAGCGCTTGTCGGCAAGAAGAAGGAGGAGATCACCGCCGTGCAGGAGAAGTACATCGTCGCGAAGACCACCATGGAGACAGAGCTCAACCAGCTACGTGCCCAGCTTGCCCAGAAGTCGAACCAGATCCACAATCTGATGGACGAGCAGGCTCGACTCAAAGTGGACCTGTCGGAGGTGAGTGCTGACCGCTTCAGGCTTGAGGCTCGAGTTTCGGAGCTTACGGCCGCCGAGAGCTCCTTCAACCGCCAGCTCAGCAACCTACAGGCGACTCTCACGCAGAAGGATCAGGAAGCTACGCTCCTGTCCCTTAAAAACCAGAATTTGATGGAACAGGTGAAGAGGCTTGAAGAGGAGGTACACGCATACCGGAGTGCGTCCATCCAGAAGGATTCAGACCTCGCGCGTTTGCAGTCCAACGTCAACGAATTATCAAGGCGTTTGAAAAGTCAGGTAGATCTCTTGCTCGAAAGAGACCGTGAGCTTGTTGCTGCTGCAAACAACATCGCGCCATCGAACAACGGGACAGGGACGACGACCACAACCAACAACAGCAATGCATCCTCGCAGATGAACGCGTCCGGAATCACGTCGACTCCACGCATACCAAGGACAGCAAGCTTCAACGAGCGGAACTCCACCCCGATCTCCAGTTTTCCTGCATCGGTGATCAACACCAACCAATTGCTCTCCAACCGGTTGGCGGGGTTCAGCAAAAGCTACAGCGAAGGCCTTGCGTCCCCCAAAATCAACGCACAACAACAACAACAACAACAGCAGAGTCCTGTTAGTGCCACGCCAAATGTTGGTACCAGCTTCCGAAACGTGACTCCGATTATTGGGGTTCCCTCTGGCGCGATTGGTGTTTCCAACAATGTCTCATCGCCACTTTTGAACCGCCAGATCTTGGGGCTGGATGATATTGACGAAGACCATCGTGAAGCCGTCCAAGGTGTTGGCGCCAGAGCTGGGGGTGGCGTCCCGTCATTCACCAATCGAGCAGCTGTTAACGCCACAGCATCGGCGTCTAACAACAATCCTTTCAACTCTGGAAGGGTTGCGGCGACAGCATACTCGACCAACAATCTGAGCATGCTCACCAACCGCATTGGGAGCTCATACCTGGTCAAACCGCTTGACGACGTGCTGGGACTGTCGGCGCTCACTGCCGGAAAGATGCAGAAGCAAGGATCGAACGTTGGGTCGAACGTGGCGTCCAACGTCGGGTACTAATTCGTCGCATGCCAATTTTAGGAAAAACGGTCGTAACTCAGCCGCTTTCGACTCTCCTCCTTGTTCCTTGTTGACTGATTATTTGTCTTTTTGATCCTTTAATTTATACGTCTTTCACCGTGTCTTTTTCGAATTGATCAGATGGTGGAATATGAAAAAGAGAACATAAACGTAGATTCTTTCACACGCCATTTTTCTTGATTTCTTGAATCTGAATAAAAATGAACATGAGGTAGTAGTATCAGGTACAAGAGAAGAATGAAAAGAAGCACACAAATGAAGTCCTGGGTGTACCGAGTCTCAAGATATCACAATGTTTACGCCTTCATTTCATTTTCTTTTCCATAGCATATCCTAATCCTTCCCGTTGGCCTGCCCGTTGACTTGAATTTTGACAGCTTTGGCAGCAAGCGAAAACTTTGCTGGGTTTGAACCCTGACCCTTGCGGTGGGTGCGACCCTAAAAAATCTAAGCGCCGTGCAATAGGTGCGGCGTCCACCTGACCTCCCACCCCTCCTCCCACTGTCCCCAATTCCCCGCCAACGCCGTCCGTTTTCCTTCACACACCAGCGATCCCGATCAATTCGCCTGCAACAAACTATGCGATCAAAACTTGTTTCGCTTGGGGACACCACCCTGCGCGGATTCAACTTGGCCGCTCGCCGGTACACGCAGGTCAAACCCACACAACTTTTGCTTGCGTCCTGTTCGTTCTCGTCAACGGCGGTGTTCTCTGATGCGGCAGGTTGGTCTTAGAAGCGAGGAAGAGGGGGACAAGGGGTCGCGGGTGCGGACTGTTTGTCGGAGTAACTTCAGATTGGATTTGCGGTTATGTCTGAAGTCCATGGGCATTTTGGAAAGGCGCCGAGGTTTTCTCCGCGGCTGTTTGACGGAGGGGAAGAGGGGAGGGGAGATCTATAAGGCGGTGGTCAGCAGCAGAAGGCTTACATACGGTTCTGTTTCGTTTTTTCCCTTGATGATCACGGTTTGGCTTTTCTTGTGACGATAGGGAAGAAAGGCAATGGGAAGCTTATGACGTTGGATCGGGTCAACCAGACCGTCAAGGATGTGGAGTATGCTGTGCGAGGTGCTTTGGCTATTCGTGCGGAGGAATTGCGCCAGGTACGTTTTTGCCCTCTCACATACAAGTGTTCACTTTGCATAGAGACTGTAGAGCGGGGAAGGTGGAGCGGGCGTTTAGGCGCCTGGCATTGTGAGGTGACGAAGTAAATGTCTAACGAAAAACACGGGGCGATCCTTCTCCGCTCTTCTTGATCTGGCTTCCTCGTTTTCCACGACACCAGCAACTCGAGACCCCCAAACCCCAAACCTCCCTCCCGTTCAAACACATCACCAACTGCAACATCGGCAACCCGCAGCAACTCGGCCAACGGCCCATCACTTTCTTTAGACAGGTGGTGTCGCTGGTGGAGTACCCGGATTTGATGAATGAGGAGAACTTGGATGCAACGAGGAAGTTGTTCCCGGCGGATGCGATTAAAAGGGCGAAGGAAATTTTGGCCGCGGTGGGTGGGAGTGTGGGGGCGTACAGTCATTCGCAAGGTATGGTGAGGGAAAAAGGATGAGGAATGTGGGTGAATTCCCCTCGGAAGGGTGTGCGTGTATGCTTGTTTGTTGAAGCGAGGGTGGGTGCTTGTTATGCTGTGAAGGGAACAAGGGATGCCTATTGACTGACAGAACTCGTGCGAATTCTGTTGGCTACCCAACTACCCAAATAGGCGTCCCGCTCGTCAGAAAGCACGTTGCGCAATACATTGAAGAGAGAGATGGATACCCATCCAACCCTGAACACATTTTCCTGACCGCCGGGTAAGATGCGTGTTACGTGATGGTTCATTTATTGACTGATGGTGGACGATGGTGGACGATTGCTTAATATTGATAATACTTCATTGCGATAAACAGAGCAAGTCCAGGGGTTCAAGTAGTTCTGCAAACATTAATACAGCACGAGAATGTCGGGGTATGTGGTGGGATCCATTTTGAACATGCTTCCCTTCTGACTTTTTGAGGTCGCCTTTTGCAACTGGAGTGGAAACGACGAACAAAGACCTAATATGACTCTGTCCGGATTCTTCTATCCGTTGCAGATTATGATCCCCATTCCACAATACCCGCTTTACACCGCCAGCATCACCTTGTTCGGTGGGAAGGCTGTGCCCTATTACTTGGCGGAGGAGCAGGAATGGTCGATGTCGGTGAGTGACATTTGCTTTCATGGATATATAATGGCATAAGCCGGTTTCATTAACGCCCCGTCTTGTCTCTGTGCACTCCCATTTGAATCAAGCCCGAAGAGTTGAAGCGCGCTGTTAAGAAGGCGCGGAAAGAGGGTGTTGACGTGCGTGCACTTTGCGTTATCAACCCGGGGAACCCGACTGGGCAATGCTTACCTGAGTCCAACATGCGTGAGGCAAGTGTTTGGAAGATTCTTCATCTCTGCTGACGGTATCCTAAAAGTTCTTGTACGGTTTTTTGTGCGCGTAGATTATACAATTCTGTCACGACGAGAAAATTGTGTTGTTGGCGGACGAGGTGTACCAGACCAACATCTACATGCCCGATAGATTGCCGTTCCATTCTTTTAAGAAGGTTTTGAGAAGGTAAGGCTACCTACAACGAGCTTTTACTGGCAGAAGCATGACCCCGCCGGTTCGTTTCCATAACGACACATGATCAAACCCCGCTCCTTTAAAAATGATAGCATGGGTCCCAAGTACGAGAACTTTGAGCTCATATCATTCCAGAGTGTGTCGAAGGGGATGATTGGCGAGTGCGGACGTCGAGGGGGTTACTTTGAGTGCACAGGTTCGTTCTCTTTTGCAGTCTTTTATGGTGATTTGGCATCTCGCTGATCTTCTTCGATTCAACAGGTATCGACCCGCAGGTGATGGAACTTTTTTACAAGGTCGCGTCTATATCGCTGTGTCCCCCCGTATCTGGTCAGATCTTGGTACGTAACATTCATGATGATCACTTCCATATCTCGACGATTCAAGCCTTGTGGATTCTGGCCTAACGAGTTTCTGGATACGATTTTGTAGGTGGACCTCATGGTGAACCCGCCAAGACCTGGAGATGAATCGTACCCCCTCTACGAGCAAGAGCTCAAAGGCATTTATGGTTTGTGTTTTGCACCTTTATTCTCGTGCTGTCTTGATGGTAGTGGTGTGTTCTTCTGACCCATCAATATTGCCTTGTCTCGTGCGGAAATTAGAATCTCTTCGGAGGAGAGCTGACAAGTTGGCGAAGGCTTTCAATGATTTGGAGGGTGTGACTTGTAACCCGGCGCAGGTATGTATGATGAACCATCGATGAAAAGAAAGAGGGGGCCGGGGCCGTTTCCTGATGGTTTCCCGGGTTTTTTACTTGTGTGTCTTACAAACACCTGTTTTCGTTTGAAAAGGGAGCAATGTACCTCTTCCCGCAAGTGAGGTTCCCACCCAAATTCATGGAAGCCGCCAAGAAGGCAAAGACTGCACCGGATGCGATGTACTGTATGGAGTTGTTGAACGCTACTGGGGTGGTAAGTGTCTACTTTTCGCTCTTTCTCTCTTTCTCTCTTCGTCGTCAGAGGAAACAAGTGGGAAAGCCAGGATACACCAATCTGACCGACTTTTGGAATCTCTCTCACTGAAATCCTTAATGAAAAAAAATTAGTGCATGGTTCCCGGATCCGGATTCGTGCAGAAAGAAGGAACATGGCATTTCCGATCAACGTTCTTGCCGCCCGAACACGAGATTGACGAGTTTATTGGATTGATTTCGGATTTCCATGGCAAGTTTATGAAAAAGTACTCTTAGAGCAAATATTTAACAAGCATGAGCATAGAGCGTGTGGAGTAATGTAAGCATACAAGCGAAAAAAGTAAGCAAAGCAATTCGAAAACGAACAGTGCAACAGAATGTTTTGAGTTTTCTTTGGAAATCCCCACCACACTTTTATTCTCTTTTTTACACATAACACCTCGTCCATCAACGAGGGAAAAACGTATCCTCCACACTCTGACAATCTGTAGGTAAAAACGACCGAAAACAAATACCCAACCACAAGACAATCACAACGCAAACGAGGAACACAAAAAGAAGAGATCAAAAGAAATGAAACACAAAAAACATCAACTGTCTAAAGAAACGAAGCTATCGCGAACAACATAGTTAGAATAAAAAAGGGGGGCATATAAAAAAAAGAAGAAGAAACACAATTTCGAGTTCAGGTTGAGTTTACGACCATTTGGGTTCGTTTTGGATGTGTTTGCACCCCCACGTTTAGATAAAAAGGTTAAAAAAAAGGTAAGGCAATAACGAAAAAGATATCAGATACAGACTATACACAAAGAAAGATTTTATCCAGTTGAAAACTCAAAACCCCATCCTCCCTCCTCATTCCTCAAGGCGTCCTCGAAGGTGCCGGCGGCGCAGCAGTCAACGACGCCGACGTCCCACTCCCACCATTACTGTTATTCCCGCCACTCCCCCCCTTGGGCCCAAAGTAAACATACAAGCCAATCCCAATAGCGATAATAATAACGAGAATAATAGCGAGGAGGATCCACTTCTTCTTTCGAGCGGATTTTGCGTGGACGATTGCTGTTGTCATTTGGGCGGATCCTTCTTCGATGTGGCGGGCAGTGTTTTCGACGTGTTCGTCAATGTTGTTGATCATTTCTTGTTGTTGCTGGATAGTTTAAACAAGAGGTTAGAGTGGGGTTGGAAATGAAGAAGTGAAGAAGTAAGGAAAGAAAAGAAAAGAAGAAAAGACTTACATCCAAAAGCGCCTGCATGTCCTGGAACAACTGGAACAACTCTTCAATACTCTGTTCAATCTTCCTCAAATCCGTATGCCGATTCTGGACCTCCTGCAACCTCTGCCGCTGTTCACCAATCCTGCTGCTCATGATCTGTTGTTGGAAGACAGGACCCTCCGCATTGTCGATAGCGTTTGCGACTTCTTGCGGGGAAGCGTCAGGCCGGGCTATCCGGTATTGACGTTCCATTTGTCTGCGGATTTGGGATTTAGCATCTTGTTGGACGGATTGGAATCGGCGGGCAACGTCCATGAGGCGACGAGCAAGCTGTTGTTGTTGGGTTTGCTTGACGCGGGCGTCACCGCCGCGGGCTTGTTTGAGTGATTTGACGGAGCGTTGGCAGGAGCGGATGAGGTCGTTTGTGTCGTTTGTGAGGCGGTCTACTTGTTGTGTCAGTTCTGTAGGGGGGGATAACGGAGAATAGGTGTCAAGATGTCAGCTTAAGAAACGCTGAGACGGGAAGAGGAACGGAGAGAATGCCACATACGTTGTTGTCGGCTGGTGTTGATTTCAACGAGAGCACGTTCGTGTAGTGACCGCAAGTCCCCAATCATTCTTTCAATCTGGTCAATATCGCGACTAATGCCATCGGCCTGTAACAGAAATTCGCCAAAAGAGATTTAGTGAGACCGATTCGAACGTTGAAAGGTCTGCAACATAAAAGACTGAATGTCACAAAAAGTCATAGTCACCTGAGCCAAAAAGTCGTCACCGCCGCCGCCACCTCCACCACCACCATAGTAGTTACTGGCAGGGCGGTATGAAGTTGGGGAAGAGAAGTTTGACTGTGACATTTCCATTTCATAGCTGCCTTGACGGCCGGAACCCCCCTGCAAGATACGAACACAGAAAGCAGAATGGAAAGAGAAAGGACCGTCAGTTCTCCGAGACTGTCTACCAGAGCAGAAGACACAAAGGACACAGGCAAGCCTTCCACAAAGTGCCTCCCAAAAGCTCATCGGGAGCGTGAACAAAGTGCCCATCGTCCCAACCAGCCTACGTCCACTTGCGTGAGACTAAAAGGACCGTTGCCTTCTTTGCAGCTGTTCCTAAAGGGGGGGGGGGGGGGGGTTTGCCCCCCCAAATTGTCGGGTTAGAACGAACCC
>JADGJF010000544.1:0-18427 GCA_027596845.1 Quaeritorhiza haematococci | reverse complement strand
CTCTTCCTCCCCAATCCCCCCCTCACGCCCAAAAACTTACCACAATGACAAACACAACCCCCCCCAAAATCAACGTCATCTTAACATTTTGCCACCAAAACTTCTTCCGCACTTCCTTCGCCTGTTTCTTGAACCGATTCGCCGACTCTGACAAGTCCTGCGTTTTGTTTTCAAGGGCTGCAAGGCTCTCGCCACGACCAACGAGTTTGTTCACATTATCTTGCGCGATGGCCACCACCTCTTGGACTTGGTCTTGGATTATTTGGACTTTTGTGGGGGGTTGTTGGTTGGTGTCGCGGGCGACGGGTTGGTAGGACATCGTGGGGTGAGGTGTGAACGGATGAGGGTTGGAGGGAAGGGCGTCGTGCGCTGTGGGGTGGTTTGTAGGTTGCCACACGAAAAGGGTCAAGTGTTGCACGACCACAGAAGTCGAGGCTGTGAGGGGTTGCCTCCAGGGTTCGATTTCATGGCATGGCGGTGCGGTGTGCGAGTCAGAAAGGATAGATTGCTGACATGATACCATTCAGCTGGGGGAATCCAATGTCGCTCATTCACATTCAAGGGTAACGTTGTAGATGATAATCTTCACCACAAGAAGAACGTCCAGATTCTGGTTTGGATTTGGTTTGGATTGTTGATGGGAGGCCATTTTCGCTTTGCTTTGCACCAAAGGAATGTCGAGCTTCAAGTTATTGCTAATTCTATTACGTATTGACAGTATTCTGCTGACTATTATTCTTCATCATGCTGGGCAAACAAAATACATATGTGCAATGGGGTGTGCACCAAAAAGGTCTGGGAGTCGGTACAGCGGATGCTGTGGGGGATAGCAGTCAACATCAGTGATCGCGACGAACGGAGTGAACGGTACCATAGTCCAGCCTCAATCGTGACTGCTTTCTGGTCGGATAAGCAAAGGCTTTGATGGCGAAGAGACCGCCTGGCCCAACACGCTTTGATCAGCCCTTTGATTTGAGCTTTGACTTCCACCCCCACCACCACCGTTGAGAACCCCCGTTTGGCTGAGTACGACCAAAACCACGATAAGCTAGTTTTCCGAAGAGTGGTGAGAGTTGTGAAGGAGAGAAAAAGTGACAGTCATCATCAGTTCTGGGCCTTTTCAAAGCTCTGACCAGCACCCCCAGGATGCCCAACCAAAATCCAACGCGAAAGACACATACCACAATAACAAACACAACTCCCCCAAGCAACAACGTCATCTTCAAATTCTGCCACCAAAACTTCCGCTTCACATCCTTCGCTTGTTTCTTGAATCTCTTCCCAGCTTCCTCCATCTCTTCGGCATGTCCTTGGAGCACCGATATCTTCTCACCGCGATCGATGAGTTTGTTGACTCCGTCTTGAGCGACATCGATAACTTCCTGGATTTGACCGTGGACTTGCTGGATTTTGGCGTCAGAATTTGTGACGGGTTGGTAGGTGGCCATTCTTCCAGCGGGTGGTAGCGGTGGTTAGGTGAAAGGTGAGGTGAAGATGACGGCGCTGGTTGGATGCTGTCGTCTGTTCGTTCTTTGGTTGCTGCTTTGGTTTCTAGATATCTGCGTCGTTTGTTAGAATGGTTCAGTGGTTCAGCCTCACTTTCTAGTTTCAACCAGCTTAGCTGCTATGAGGCAATGCACAAAGGGCTTGCCACACATGGGACCTGGCGGTATGTCACCAGCACGTTCGATTTCACCCTGGATTTCACCTTCGAAAGTTAGAGCAGAGTGAACAGTCTTGAGAGCAGTCATCATCTTCCAGACCCATGAACAACACGACGCTGCCGAAATTTCCGTCATGAAGACATTTGCCTTTATATTATGAACGCCCTCTTTCTCTGACGCCTTCTCCGTGAACCCACTGTAACTGCCTGGACCGCGGGTGTCATTTCCCCATGATCCTGCCAAGTCTCAACTTTCCTTTAGAACTCAGTAATGCCACCACCACGACAAGCTGGTTTACATCAGGAAATAAGCACGTAGCAAATTGCGGAAGTGAGAATCGGACACATGGAAAGTACCGACCTCACCTTGGATCTCCTCCCATTCCCGAAAAACGAAATCAGTACCTTGACTCACCGCAATAGGACCCGCTATCATCCCAACTCTCTTCAGCAACCGGATCCTTTTCTTCCTCTTCTCCGCTTTGTAGTGCGCACGGAATTGCTCCGCGGCTTCAGCGAGACGGGCGATCTCTTCTGGGTTGACGGGGCGACAGCTGGTACAGACATGAAGGGTGGGCAGGAGGTTGGATGGGATAACGTCGATGTCTTTTGGTTTGTCGGGTTCCGGCTTGACCGACATTCTGACGGGACGTATTCCTAGGCCTGATTCAAGGACAGGCGGGTTTTCTCTGTCGGAGGTGATGTGAAATGACTGAAATGCGTTGCACAAGACCTTCAAACAAGTCTGACATAAGTCCGACACGCTCACCCAGTTTTGAGTTGAGGGGGGGGGATCTGCCCACCACGGGTCGTTACAGGCCACTTACAGGCGCACTTACAGGCGATTTACAGCATTTACAGGCGACTTACAGGCGACTTACAGGCGTTACAGGCAAAACCCGTGGTAGGCAGATCCCCCCCCCTGAGTTGGTTTCTGAGTCGCTTTCTGTTCAGTTTATGGCGAAGTAGACACCTTCAACCACCTTCAACCTAATCGAGATTTGGATTACTCATTCCATTTATTGCAACTAAAACGCCTATTCAGTACTGGTTCCTCTTGATTTTCTAATCTATAAAATAACATTGTATTAATAAGAATAAATAATGAAATAATGTATCATCATAATTCCGAGTATTCCGTTTAAATGATAGTCAGAAACGGCATTCCATTAGAACAACAAGTTCGAAATCAACGCTGTGGTCACAACCGCAACGGCCAAATCCCTCCACATTCCACCCCTCATCAACCCGGATCCAGTCGCAGAGTTCTTCTTGTCCTTATCCTTGTCCTTGTCCGATTTCGATTTGAGAGCCGCAGTGCCCTTTTGCACCTGTTGGGCAGAAGCACCAACAGCACCGTCGTCGTCGTCGTCGTCGTCGTCGTCCAGATAACTTGCGTCTCCGGGCAGCTCGTCAGGCAAACCTTTGCCCGCATTCGGAGAAGATGCGGATCCCGCTCCAGGGCCAGGTTTCCCGATTTGTTGTTGCTGAGCGGATTGTCCAGGGTTGAGGCTCGTTCCTTGGCTAGGTTTCCCGGCCGCCGAAGGTGAATTTGCGTTGCTACCTTTGGCGGTGGATCCCCCGCTCGCCGGTGCATCATCGTCGTCTTCTTCGCAGTCCTCATCATCTTTCTCCGTCTTTCCGTCGTCCTCCTCCTCGCAATCTTCATCTTCGACCTCTATTTCCTCGTCGTCTTCGCAATCCTCCTCTTCACCTCCAGGAACCTCATCCTCGTCGTCGCAATCCTCCTCTTCAACTCTCGAGGGGACCTTATCCTCGTCGTCGCAATCTTCCTCATCCGTGTTAGGTGAAGGTTTACCTGCATAGGCGGCTGAGGGGGAACTAGATCTGCCCGAGGAATACGAAGGGGTGTTCTGAGTATTCGTCATTCCGGTGTATGAAGACGGGTTTCCTCCAGCAGGCGGGGCAGGCAAGTCGTCGTCGTCTTCTTCATCATAATCGTCCTCGTCGTCGGCGTCAGGGGGATTGGAGGGGGTGTTATAGTTGTTCTGGCTGCTTCCATTGGGTGGCGATGACGCGGGAAGATTGGCCTGAGAGGGATTGTTGTTGGGCGATGTTTGCGGCGTGACTCCACTCTGCTGGTTCTGCTGCTGTGAAGGATTTGGAGGTAGAGGCGCTGACGGTGGGGTATTTGTATCCTTCTTCTCCTCGGGTTTGGGAGGTTGTTGGGGGGGGATGCTTTGGCCGGGGTTAGGGCCACGGTTTCCGATGCGAGGGAGGTTCAGTGTGATGGCTCCTGGGGGAGGAGCGTTTCTCTTCCAAAGCGCGTCAGTCATCGTTGCTCCCCCTCCCAAACCCCCTGACACCATCGCAAGATTATTGCCATTGTCGGATCCGGATGCCGGTTGGGCTACTTGAACGGGAATACCGATAACATCCGTCCAGGTGGTGGCGACGATGACGCCCAGAAGACTGGCGGATGCGAGTTTCATTTTCTGTTGTTTCTAGTGATGTTCGAGTGATGTTGGTGATATGGCAGGTTCCTCTTTCAACCACAGTGCTCTTTTGGATTCTCTTATATAAACGCGTCATTTTGTTTTCCTTTACTTCGGTTGACTTGGATTTTGTGGTTGAATAAAATCTCTGTTGAAAATATCACGCAGAAAATCACGCAAAGAATTTTTGTCGTTGGAGAAATCACGTACGTGGAAAACAACCACCATTCATGTCAAATCCTCCTCCCAGAGTCCTCCCAGAGTCCCCCCACATGCCTCACTTGCTCCCGAATGATGATGCGTTATGGGTGTTAGCGTCGATGACCCGTCGCAAGTGCGTCGCAAACGGAATCTTCCAACCCAGCTTCTAACCTGCTTCTAAGCTCCTAACCTTGCCCATCAAATCACGCTAGCAGGACAGTTAGCAGAGGTACCTACACGCCATTTGGACCGGAAAATGCTGCGTTGTATAAGCAAAAATTGCCCATTTATATCCCCCATGAAATCAGATGAACTGGGTCCCCCCTTCCAACCAACCTTCTAATGTCCTTTCTTTGGAGATGGGATGAGAGAACGAATGGAAGACTACATGAAGGTGGCAGAGGACCATCTCATCTCGACCAAGACCTCAGTTCGAATGAAAATGCATGACATACTGCACATATTGGACATACTGGAGTCATTCTAGGAGTCATTCAAACCAGGACGGCATGGACACAAGAGAGCATGCCCAGGAGCCATCCCAGGAGCTCTGATACCAGCCAAAGAGCGATTTCAGCCAGGTGAGCGCCCTAATAAGCCAACAGCGCTGTCTGGCGCCTGCGGCTGAGAGCTTCGTTTCAACGGAGAAGTGGGGTGACAAGGCGCGTCTCCCACAACATCGACAGCTTCATGCGCCTGGCGCACAAATATAGTTTTGTGTTCGAGACCTTCATGGTGATGTACGGAATGTTCCGAGCAGGTACGATACCGCAGAACATTCTTATGGCGGACAACCTTTTCTTGCCCCAACGAACGCCCATCCAGCACTGGTAAGCAATCAGAAAAAATCCACACGCACACTCGGCAGCAAGATGGACAGCGCGACACTTTTCCAGCCCTTCATGCCTCACCAGCAAGTCGTCTTCCCGGACTTCAACACGCTCAAACGTCTTGTGGAGTCGAAGAAGCAGAAAGTCGGAGTTCCAAGTACACCTGCGACACCTCCATCCACACCAGCGGTCGCCACCACAACCAACACCATGCCCTCCACCTTCAACAACGTCCCTCCCATGCCCATCCCACAAGCGCCCCCGATGTCGGTAGCGGCTGCGGCGGCAGCGAATCTGCGGCCTGAACACTTCAATACGATGCAGGCTGCACAGGTGGTCTTCCCTGATATGGCTACTATTGTTGCCTTGCATTCAAAGAAGAAGCGGGCGATGATGGAAGAAAGTGGGCCTCGGAAGAAAGTGGATGTGCGGCAGGTTGAGACTAAAACGCAAGCAATGCAGCAACCGCAAGAAAGACGACTCAGCGAAGCAACGCCAACATCCATCGAACCATCACCTACACCCACGAAGCCTGCCACTGAGGCCGTCGCGGCGGTATCAACATCGCCTTCTATAACCACTCCTCCTCAACCCATCGCCAACCAAGCCCCAATCCAACCCGCCGTCTCGGTTGTCCAGTCCGACACTATCACATCCGAGCGTCGCCAGTCTCTCCTCCCCCCTCACCTCAACATGCCCCTCATCCCCACTCGTTCCTCTGTCCGCATCGACTTTGACCCCAACAGCGAAATCCTCCCGAATGGCAAACGTAAACCTGGTCGCAAAATCGTCCAAGACGACCCTCAAGACAAACGGCTCGCACAGAACCGTGCTGCTCAGCGTGCATTCCGAGAGCGCAGGGCTCGGTACACCGTTGAGTTGGAGGCCAGGATTGTGGAGTTGCAAGACTACATCCGCGAGATTCAACAACAACAACCACAAACTGGTACCGATGCCGGAGATGTGGCTGCAACTAAGGCACGTATTGCACAGCAGGCGGATGAATTTGAGAAGGAGAGGAGGGAGATGAAGACGCAGATTGAGACGTTGAACGAGCGGATGAAGAGCCTCGAAGAGAAGAACCAGGATTTGAACAATCAACTTGCTGAGGCGAAAGCGGCTGCCGCAACAGCAGCGTCGACCATTATCCCTGTTGTTCCGCCGGCTCGGCGGGCTTCTGAACCAGTTCTTTCATCATTGTTCAATGCCAACGTCGAATCCATGCAATTGGAAAGCTTCTTCACATCCCCAACAACATCTGTTTCAGAACTCTCAGACGCCCTCACAACAGAATCCATGTCACTAACATCGCTCACAACACCCAACGCATCAACATTTGGGTGGGATCTCACAGGATCACTGCTTCATTCGACTGGAATCCCCGATAACATTACATTGCAGAGCAGTGCTATGCCATGCGATTTGTTATTCCCGATTCAGGAAGCATCGCAACAAGCCCCAGTGAATGATTTAGGAGCGTGGCTGGGGGATGTTACATTCTAAGTCTTGAGGACTTGTAGTTGGGATGAACGAATACCAAATGAAAAACTGGACATATCGCTGGTCGGTGAAGCTGACGCCGAGTTGTAGATTCCTGTGCTTGTAGATATTATTTGTTGAATTTTCCATTTGTTACATACTGCACTGTAAAAATATCATTTACGAACGCCATCAAGAGCTGTGCATGAGCTCCCCGTTATGATCACTGAACCAGCTTAAAAAGTATCCCTGTTTCCTCTGTCATTCCTCTCATACTATTCCTTATAAGCGTCCCTGCTGAAAATGAAGAGCGTCTCTTGCACAAATCTTTGGGAATCAACCATTCTTAACGCAGTTCACCCGCTGAGTCTCGAAACCCGGGGTCGACTCTTGGCTTAGAGCTGTCCCCCCGTTTTAGGCAGATTGCATGAATACAAGGACACACAAAGGACTCAACTCAAGCACAACACCCTTGTTGTTGGTTCCATCCACTTTCTTCAGGTCTGTTTGCCCTCTCCCAACACCACCCTTTTGAGGATCTCCGCCGCCACTCTGCGAACATCCGCGAACACTCAACCACGGCGGACCAAACCGAAAATCGAACACTGTCTCCCCAAGACAAATCCGAAATGACCGTCGGGGACCTCGAAACCATCTGGGACTCCTTCAAGGAGGCCAGCAAAGTATACACCCCCGCCAACGCGACTTCCATGTCTGCCGTCGATTTGTTCGACTCGGACGGCGCGAGTGTCGTGTTTGTGCCTACTGCTGGTGGTGGCTCTGACCACCGCTCGATCTTGGAGTTCTTCAAGGCGTACTCCGCGACTGCCGACGCGTTTGTGGAAGAGAAGGTAGGCATCAGTCACGAAGGGTCCTAGCTGTCCTGAGCTGTTAACGGTTATCGTCCTACTTGAAACGAGCCGTGGAAAGGGCTTAAAGGGGTTGTGGAAGGTCGCACTTTGAAGCTCCGCGCAAGATGCTCGATCGTTCGTTCTGTGGCGTCCTGTTCCCCTTCCAACAAATCTCAACCGGTGAACTCTTCTCTCTCTTGCGTATTATGACACCTCCCCCCCTATACAACATGTGACAGGTTATCTCTCGTGTCGTCGGCAGGCACAAGCTCGTTGAGGAATCCATTTTGACGCTCGTTCACCAACAAGCCATGGACTGGCTTTTGCCTGAAGTCAAATCTACTGGACGTCGGCTCGTTGTTCCTTTGGTAAGTCCAACTCCCCGTTCCAGAACATATGCCTTTCGTATTGTCGGCGCCAACCGTGGCTGATCGCTGCTATTTTCCAATCAGGTGCACGTCGTCTCTTTCAACGAAGAAAGCAAAATCACGTCGATGCACGTCTACTGGGACCAAGCTTCCCTCCTCAAACAGATCGGGATCCTTCCCACCTCGCTTTACTGCAAGGCTAATGGCCAGGAAACTGTGTTGCCTGTTTTGGGCGTGAAGATTGCGGATCGCTTGATCGGCTCTGCTTCAGTTGCGAACCCGTTGAAGAAGGCTGTTCAGGAAAGACCCATGGCCGGGATGACGAGCGCACAGGTATATGAGTGATTTGATTACTGGAGCATATGATCCACCCAGTCCAAGCATCCTCAGTGCACTCAACATTCCTGCTTCTTTTTGGTTTATCGCAGGCTAACAACTTGGAAACACCCTCCAAACGCAACAAGGCTGCACAACCGCTTCACGCTGTCATTCCTCAGGGTGACGATCTCCCTCGGCCACTTTCGGCACGTCGTGCTCAAGAAGCAGCGGCGTCAGTCTGGCCTGGCGGTGACGGAACACCAACGGAACCGAAGCTGGAAATGCCAACGAAGAGCAATGGTTCTCGGCGCCCTGTTAGTAAGATCTTCTTTGACGGGTCAGAAGATGCCGAAAGTGCTCCGGTCCGGCCTTCCACTCGCGTACACCAACCTTCTGGAGGTCATGCCCACAATATCTTCGCTCAGGATGAAGCTCCGGTGCCCGTCAAAACATCTATCCCAATTGACCCTCGTCGTTTCCAAACCCAGATCAACATCTTTGACGGTGAGACTGCCCCTGAACCTGCCCAACCCAAGAAGGTTGTGCTGCCGCCCCAGACCACCACTCCCGACTCACCTTCCCCGTCCAGGAAGAAGACTGGCCGTAAGATCGTCGACAATCGCACCAACGAATCGCACTTTTCGTTCACCTCGGAGGAAACCCCTGCTAGCGGCGCCGCTTCTCCGCCACGCACTTACAAGAAGATGGGTTCCTACCACAACAACTCCCAGGTGTCCATTGGATTTACCGACGACGCTCCTCTTCCCGTCCACACTTCCAGAAAGATGTTCACGGGATCGAACTCGTCCCAGATCTCGTTGGGCAGTAGTGATTCCCTCCCCGAGAAAGTAGCGGCCACTCCCATCCAAGCCCCCACTCCTGCTCCCGCCCCGGTCGAAGAAGTCATCCCTGTCGCCGTTAGCCCCGAACCCGTTTCCAGGCCCACTACTTCTTGGGATGATGTGCCTGTTGGTGGACGCAAGAATTTGCGAGACCCGAACGCGACGAGCGATGAACCGAAACAGAGACCCTCGAGCCGGTATGTGTCCCTCTGATTCATTATTATGTTTCCTGATGTGTTTGGCGTGTACATATTTCTTCCTGTTCAATGATTCTTCTAAGATGTTTTCCCGCTATGACAATGAGATACGCTTGTTCCTAACCCCTCCCCTGTTCTTTCTGGCTCTTACAGTGTTCTCGGTCCGCCCGGTGGGAAGACTTCCTTCACCTTCGGCTAAGGCTACCCCCCTAAGCACCATTGTTCCCTTTCTTTCTTCCCTTCTCAACATCGTCCTTCATTTTTGTTTTTCTGTGTTTTCAAGAAGATATACGGATTGTTTTTTGTTTGGGTAATCTCGGGTAGTAACTGGTTTAGAGGCGGGTACATTTTTCTCGCTCACCCTCCTTGCCCCCCACCACAAGAACCTTTGTATAGATTTTTTTTCTTCATGACTTGCGGTGACGCATTGATGTGATGAGAGGAAACGGATGGGTTGGGGGTTGGGTGCCTCGTTTGGATCTTGGATTTGTACAAAGGAGAAGGAGTTGGGTCTTTTTTGTGGATTTGTTTCTTTGTTTTGGTTTTGGTGATTTTTTTTTTTGTTATATCCCTTTGGTTTCCTGACCATTTGTCACTATAACCATATGACTCTTTTCGTAATATGTGAGGAATGATCATGTTTGATGTGGGGTTGCTTTGGTGGTTGCCTTTCATTCGTGATGGTGCGAGCTTCGTGGTCTAGGACGAAAACACGTAATTTCCCCCTCGTCTTATGGGGAAAAATCAGCGTGGAAGCTCGGCAGAAGTAATCGATGTTGCCAGATGGCAGTCCTTTCCGTTTGAAAACTGGGACTCTCATGATGAAACTTGGGAGTATAAACCATAGGCAAAACACTTCTATTTCTCATTCTTTCGGAAATGTATGTCAGACTTTTGTTAGTGTCAGATGTATTCGGACTTCATAAGTGCGTCTCTATGTGTAAATCTCTATCGTTTGAGTAAGGCATCTTGTCCCTGATCTTGTAATTGCCTATAATTTTCACGCTAACTCGCAAACATTCAAACCGACGCAAACCGTGCATCTGGTGGCACTTCCGGGAAAGCATTTCCAAACGTCTCCACACACCCAAACTGACACCTTCTATCAAACGTGCAAAGAATATTGCTCTTCTCCTCGCACGTCCCGAAAAACGAGCAGCACCGGTTCTGAGCTGCACATGGGTTGGATAGGTTGGCTTGCCGACCGCAAACGGGTGTTTGGGATGCGGTCGGTGGGGTGGTGGAGGGTGCTGAAAATACCGAAAGAAAAAAAGAAAATACAATGTGAGGAACAAAGACATGTTGACGTACTCTGAAATGAAAAAGGAACAAGAAAGGAAAGGATAAGCTGGGGAGGGAGGGGAGGTAATGCACCTGAAGCGGAAGCGGATGTGCTCGTCGGTTTCGTCGTAGTTGAGGTTGGCGGCAATCCCCCTGCACTCAGACACACTATCTGTCCGGCTTGTAATTTATCGCAATCTAGGCCGGCGTTGAAAGCTTTGAATTGGTCGAGGGTTAGGCCGTTGTTGTTGGAAATGGCCCAGCAGCTGTCGCCGGATTTGATGGTGTAGGGTTTGCAGGATCCTGTTTTTGAAAATGAAAATGAAACACATCAAATTAGGAGATGATTTCACAAATGTCTTTTCAAAAAGGACAGCCTTTCCCTCCCCTCTTCCCCCTCTTTTCTCGTTCACAAAAATCCTCCATCAAATTCTGTAAGAACTACCTGTTGGCGTCGGTTTAACACTCGTTGTTGTTGACGGCAGTCCCCCTGAACTTAGGCAGACCACCTGCCCAGCTTGCAATTTATCGCAGTCCAAACCCGCGTTAAGATCTTTGAATTGGTCCAGTGTAAGTCCATTGTTGTTAGCGATTGCCCAGCAGTTGTCGCCCGACTTGACCGCGTAAGTACGGCAGGATCCTGTTTATTTGTTGAGATTTGAGTGCAAATGTGAGCCAGATGTTTCTGAGCATAAGAGAAACGAACATCCGAAGCCAAACCCTCCTCGTAAAATCACCATTTTCCCACCAAAAGACCTACCCGCATCACCCGTAGACGCCGGCCCACTCGTCGTCGTCGTCGTCGTCGTCGGCCTTCCCCCCGGATTCAAACAAACCACCTGTCCAGCTTGCAGCGTGTCACAGTTCAATCCCGCATTGAATCCTTTGAATTGATCCAGACTGAGTCCGTTGTTCGTGGCGATTGCCCAACAATTGTCGCCTGATTTGACCTTGTAGGTTCTGGTGCATGCGGAGAGGATGCCTGTTGGGAGGGCGAGGAGGGAGAGGAGCCCTAGGAGGGCGCTGGTGGATGGTGGGGGGGACATTTGGTGGTGAGTTTGCGACCGGGGTGTGTTGGATCCTTGATGGTAAAGATTGATGCGGCGGCAGGCATGTTTGGAGAGGCGTGTAAGCTTAGGCTGGTGGAGACGGGGATGGTGGACGGGGTGGACGCATGACAGACCCACTCAAGCGCTTGTCAAAAGCGAACTGAAAATTTTTTCAGCTGTCGGAGTTAGTAGGCAGATCGTGTCAATCTTGTGGTCAACAGGTCAATCCGTAAAGCGAACTTCAGCGTCTCTTTTTTCAGACATCTTTACATTTTGATCATAATATACCCCATTGGCCATCAGCTCCATCATCGAGATAGCCGATGGATCTCCCTCAAGTCAGCCTCATGAGGCCTTCTTTTCCAACTCAATTGAATTGCAATTCACATTTTTCCCAACACATGTTCTGGCGCCTCAAATGTGATTTTTTGCACGTCTACACCGTTATGGCAGCATACAGTGTTTATTCTGAGGATCTATTGGGAAAACAAAAACCTCTATGTGTGAAATCTTGTACATCTGATCTCTATATATTCGATGAGTGGATTTCTTCTATTTGCAGTTGCTTTGGCACCCGATTCCGCATTCTCGGGGTGTATTGCCGCTGTGAATGATTCAAGGTTCAAATGTCCGGAGAGTGAATTAGCATTCATTTGATGAAAAAGCGACCATGGATGAAAGGACAATGAAAAATAAATGAATGAAACGCAAACGCACCACGTTCCGAAAGCTGAGCAGCATTGGTTTCCTGGGCACAATTTGTTGCCGACGCTCCTCCCGCAAACTGACGAAACGACATTGGGTTAGAATCAGTTGGCTACCATACAATGCCAACAAACGGGGTTTTGCTTACCAACTCCGGGTTGAAGGGGAATCGTTGGACGCGGCCACAAACAATTGCTCGCGCAGAATTTCGTGCAGTGGAATTCAGTATCGCCTGGACAGGTCAATCACGTTCTTACATCAGTACTCTGCATGGTACTCTTCCAAGTTGACCAAATTCGAGAATAAAAAAGCGCTTGCTATTCGAGAATCCTTACCGCAAGTCCCGTTCACCGTACAGCAGCCATTGTTTGGGCAGGGCCGATTCGGACCACATCCATGCGGTTCCGGGGCCCTCAAGTCGTGTTCAATAAAGCGGAACCGGTTGTTCGAACTTGTAATGCAGGTGTCTTGTACCAACTTGTTCTCCCGCCTAGCAACGCACATCCCGCTATGTGCAATAATCAACGCGTAGAACCCATCCTTCAAATCCACCGGTCGAAACCTCTGATTCCCTGCACCCAGATCGCACTGCTCCAGCGAAATGCCCAGGCCTTGCTTTACATCCGCCGATTGAACCCCCAAGCACAGTTCAGGAGCAAATGAAGGCCGTATGTTGAACCAGGCGGTGGGTAGACTCAACGGGTTCACTTGCGTTACTTCCCCAGAGTTGTTGAAGAAAGCGAAGACCTGATCGTCCTTTTGGCCAGCGGGGATAGTGATATTGAGCGACGAGTAGCAGGTAGCGAATTCGAGGGGAGTGCGGGGGGTGAAGGATGGACCGTTTCCGCCGACGCGGACGCATTCGGTGAATCTGGTCTCAGTGCGGAATTCCCATTGTGTTGCGGAGTTTGCAGAGAAGGCGGTGATGGTTTGGAAGACGATGATACCCCAGAGCTTCAACCAGAAGCAGAGCGCCGCTGAACTCTGGATGAGGGAGGACGGTGACATGGTTGGTTTACAGTGCCGCCGCGAAGTTGCTGGTCGCTCTCTGTATCAAATCTAAGTACCTATGTATGTTGCTTCGAAAGGACCGTCCATTCATAAAATTGGGTGCTTGCTTGGTTCGCATTGCCGCTGAGAAATCCCTATAGGTAGGATTAAATGCGAGTCCAGCCGCCGTCTGCCGGTCTCCCCAGCGTTTCCTGAGCGTTTCCTGAGCGTCTCCCCATTTCCCTTTGGTGATCAGCTTTCAGATCTGCGATCAATCGGGGATTGAAAAAAATTGTTGGTTTGGCACATAATCATTACTCCAACACAACTCCGACCAAAAAATTGCCATTTCAAGCACAAAGCGTCAAATGGAGATGACATTGCGCGCGCCAACATTTCCGAGGGGTGGTCAGGGGAGCGGGAGTGGCATCAGGATGTAGGACACCGCGAGCAGCCAAAAAGTATAGACTCAAGATAGGGCGATAGAGCACCATCAAACGGAGTCTTCAATCACACCGATCCGCAATGTTGAGGTTCACAACGAGGTGCCTCGTCTTTGGCGCCGCATTGGGTGCGAGCCTGGCATCCACCATCCCTTTCCGACGGAGTGTCAACGAAACGCTAATGAACAGGCGTGATGGAGGTTAGTATTTCCTTTCTTCACGATCTTAGGCGACCGATCAAAACGGTGGATTCCTTGCCCCTGTTTGGCAATCTATCTGATTTCCTCTTGACATCCCCAACAGATTTCATCTCCCTCGACGAAGCACGATCTCACGTTTCAGTCTTCGCCGCCGGTGCCCAATCCTGTTCCGCCTCCTCCCCCTGCGAAAACGGCGCTTGCTGTTCGAAATTCGGGTTTTGTGGGTACACTCCGGAATTTTGTGGTGACGGCTGTCAAGCCAATTGTGATGCCAGACCGCCCAGGACAGAGTGTGGTGTTGATGCGGGGGGCGCAAAGTGTCCGTTGAATATGTGCTGTAGTAAATGGGGATTCTGCGGGACGGGGCCGGAGTTCTGTGGTGGAGAGTGCCAATCAAACTGTGAGGTTAGTTTTTCGTGGGGAGGGGATTTTGATCTTTGGGAATGTTGGTGTTGTGATTTGAAGATCTCACGCTACGTTTTCAATCGTTTGTGCCTAAAGGTACCTCCGGACACACCAACGGAAGCATGCTCAGGTATTGTAGCTTGACAACAAAAAACATCTTCGAATTGAAACTAATTTGTTGACTATGTCCCAACTAATCTCTATTCCCCACGATTGTCACCTTTTGAAGGCTCCATGAATCGCGTGGTCGGCTATCTCGCCAGCTGGTCCACACGCCCCACAAAACCCAACTGCAACCCTTTCGAAATCAGTAGCATCAACCCCTCCCAATACACCCACATCATCTTCGCCTTCGGCATCATCACCGAATCGCACACAGCCGACGTTTCTGATCAACGCGACTACGCCCTTTTCGACCAACTCAAAGCACTCAAATCTCGGAATAGATTACTTAGAACACTGTTCGCGATTGGGGGGTGGGCGTTCAATGATCCGCCGACGCAGCATCGGTTTTCCAATATGGCTTCGTCTCCGGAGTCTCGGGCAACATTTATTAGCTCGGTGATTTCGTTTCTGGATAGATATGGTTTTGATGGGTTGGATATTGATTGGGAGTACCCCGTTGCGCCGGATCGCGGCGGGTCGCCGGAGGATTTGGTGCGTATCCCTTGTCACAGAAAGTCCTTTGTTGCTGCCGACGATTGTGATTAACGCTTTCCTGACATTGGCCCCCCAATTCTTTGATAGGTCAACTACACAACCCTCCTCTCCGAACTTCGCAAGGCTTTCGGATCAAACCGCTTGCTCACGATTGCAGTACCCGCTAGCCCATGGTACCTCAGACACTTCCAGATCGATATCATCCATTCCTACGTTGACTTCTTCAACTTCATGACCTACGATCTTCACGGCACGTGGGATCTGTTGCCAACCGCCACTGCACGTCCGGGGACAGTCAACACTCACACAAACTCGACGGAGATTCTTGGGTATCTGAAAACGATTGTGAAGGCCGGCGCTCCACGGTGTTAGTTGCGATTCGATTTATGTTGGAGATTTCGGGTTCATTTCTTGCACAGCTAGCTATTGAAATCGACTCACGGACATATCTTCCTCTCTTTCCGGTACTCAGCGAAGATCAATCTGGGTCTTGGCTTTTACGGACGGTCTGCGACTCTCGAAGATCCAACATGCACAATGCCCGGGTGTCGGTTTTACCGAGGTGGGAATCCAGGAAGGTGCACAGGAGAAGCTGGTTTTCTCTCTTACCCCGAAATCGTCGAGGCGATGGCAGCGAACGGGGCGTTCCCTATCATCGACGCCCCCAGCTCGTCGGCGTATACATACTTTGGTGACCAGGTATTGTGGTGGCGCATACTTGAGAGAGAACGAGAAGTTGGAAGAAGGGGAGGGGGGATGAGAGGGGGGGATATTTGCAAATGGCGAGAGACATCTTTATGAAGAATAGTCTTGACCGTATCTTCTATGCGACACCTCTTCAGTGGATCGGCTTCGACACCCCTGACACAATCCGGTCGAAGGTTGATTTCGCAAGGTCTCAGTGTCTCGGAGGCGTTATGATCTGGGATATCACCATGGATGTCAATGTCGCCGGGTCCAATGTCTTGACGGGTGCGATCTCCCAGAAGGTCCAAGTGGTCGCCATGGAACTCCAGTCTTTACAATCTGGTAAGGTCTTTGATTTTTTCCGAAAGTTTTTTTTACATCATGGAGCGGGGTATGTGCGGTACGGGGCATGCATCTATGCGGGAACTTACATCGTCAAACTCACAACTCCTTTGTTCTTCGATCCGCATTTGAATCCATAGGCCGACTGTGTAATGGACTAAGGGAGACCTGTCTTTTGCGTGTTGACGAAGTCGCTTTCCCATCGACACACAACTCGGCTGCCCGATATTTATCACCAACATACTGGAAGTAAGTACTTGTGTTGTGTGCGTTGACTTGTTAATCATGCTACCTTTATGCACAGGTGTGTCTTTTCCGTTTTTTAGTTTCCACATCTAACGTCCTGTTCTTTTTCTGTTATGACAGGAATGGAATGGAATGGATTCCCTTCTTTGGTTTGGGTGTTGTTTCTCTTTACGATTGCGCTTTCAACTGCCAGAAGGTACGTTCAGATCTTTTGCGAAGCACTCTATGAGGGTAAGAGCTTCTGCTGGACTCTCTTTTAACGTATTGTTTCTGAAACAGTGGTATCTTGTCGAACAACTCAATCGTGGCATTCGTATGCTTGATATTGATCTTATGGATATCGATGGCACGGTAAGTTTGACGGAAATCCCGAAGCAGTGGAGGTTTAATCTGACATACTGACGTCAGTTGCCGTTTTCGAACTTTTCTAACAGATCAAGACGGGCCATGCCTCTGAAGCTTCCGCGGCTGCTGACGGGTGAGTGGAAGAAACACGCGCGCTTCACCTCCAGATCTCATTTCGATTTGTTTACATATGCACTTTACTAATTATTATGTCCTGCCCACTCAAAAACCAGCATCGCCGAAAACTGGGAAGATGCCTTCAATTCGATCATTGTATGGGCCTTCCAACACCCGACCGAGCTCGTTGTTGTCCGCATCTCCGACGTCAAAAGTAGTGGCCATCCCGAACACAACCTCAAAAACTACGACAAAATCGTTGAGGGCATCAACAAAGGTTGCAGCAACATCCCTAACTGTCCATGGATCTACAAACACCCGAGAGGGGCACAGTGGCCCCTCGTCAAAGATCTTTTGGATAGACAGCAAAATCTTATCATCGTGAGCCCGCACACTCTTGGGGGTCAGACTCCTGCGAATGTACCGTACATTTCGGAGGTAGGTGAATAGTCCGTGCCATGTCGTTTTTGAATGAGAATCTGTTCTTGACATGCTTTTCTTTTTATTCGAACCACTAGCTTTTCGACTACAACACGTGGACAGGTAATGGAAACAGCGAACGGGACCCCATGAAAAACAATCTGCGGGAGCTCTGTCACGATCAATACACTGACAGGTATGTTGGTACCGAATTTCGGGTGTCTCGAACATTCGCCCCACTTACTCATCCAATTTTGATGAATTCGACTTTTCCTTAGTCTGTATTTCGCGGCGATGCTTCCGTATAATGGTAGATGTGTTTGGGAGCGGAACAATTATGTGAGTATTTCATTTCACCACATCCATTCATTTCACCCGCGATGGTGGAATCCTCGGTGAAAGAGCGCAGAGCTAACTCCAGTCCTTTGAAATCTCAATTGCTTTTGTTGCTGAAGGTTGACACCGCCTTCCTAAACGACGCTATCTACAACTACTGCTATGGAGACTGGAACGGAAAACCAGCCAACGCCGTCAAATTCTCGGGCGTCGCGGTTGACTTCAGCGATCGTATTCAGGTATGTGCTTTTTCTCTCTGTTTGTTGATGCTGAAACTTGTTCATGAAACCTTCATCGTTGACCGTATCCTTTTCAATTTCATCCGTTCTTGCAGAGTCAACTCGTTGAGATCAACCAAGATCTAACGAGAAGGACCTTCAAAAGCAAATTCCCTGGCGTCAATCTTTGAAGGATGGAAGTTCTTTTCTTTATCATTTCGTTATCATTCCTGATCATTCCCACCTCCAAGGAAAACGACAGAAAATATAAGATAGAAGGCAGGATAGAAGTGGGATAGAAGGGTAGATCAGTAGAGCATAGTTTTTCCTGAGTTCCCCCCCCACCTTTTCACGCATTACGATAATAGAGGGCAATAATACATGCAGCTCAGGCAGTCTTTGTCTTTCCAGCCGGAATTGACTAAGATATCGCGTCAATCGAGTTGGTTTGCTACAGCTGCCCACATGCAACAACTACCGTTTTGCAAAGATCTATACGCGAGTTCCCCGAAAGACCGCGCTTCTCGATACAAATATTCATGTCCGTGCTGTCCACCACTCTTCCTTTCGTTGCCGTTGATCCGTTGGGTTTGAAATCTTAAAGCCAACGCAGAAGCCAGCGCAGAAACGCGTCGTTGGTGGACACTGGGCTCCCGATCACTTGTCATACCCTCGATCTTCATGGTGTGATCGTGATCTTTTTTCTTGTATCCCACGTGGAGACAAGGAAGTTCCACACACCAAAAAGAACCCCTTCCTTTCCCTTCCCCCCCTCCCG
>JADGJF010000543.1:0-18434 GCA_027596845.1 Quaeritorhiza haematococci | reverse complement strand
CCCCTAGGTCTCCCCGCCCTCTTTTCCCAGATGAATTGACACGAGGGATGCATATTGACACCAGGGATGCATATTGACACGAGGGATGCATGTTTGTGGAGAGCCCAGACCACAAACTTCACTCGAAGTGGGGCGACAACGCCAAAAACTAATTCATGGCACAAACTGTTCTCGTTTGGCTCTTACTTTCTTTTAAGCTTCATGCGTTTGGTGGAGATCCATGAGAATGGTGCACATCTTGAAATCCATCCTTGTACATCGTTATTTGAAAAATCGTGTCTTTCTGACTCTCATGGAATTTGGATGCGCGAAACAGTGAAGGTGGCGCCATCCATCTCTCTTCTCCGTTCCCTGTTTCTTCCGAGACTGCTGCGGACGCTGGTCAGCAGTGCCGGTTATTTACGGGTGCGTGGGACATCGGGATACAGGGAGACAGATCTACATGGAGGATAAAGTGGAGCAACGTCAAGCAACGTCATAGGCACGTTTTTGCGAGAAAGGGGCCGTGAGTTAAAATGTTCCGGCTGTGAAATTGAAATATTTTTAGTGAACCGAAAGAAAGTCTGTCTGGACAACGCACTGCCAACGGAACGAGAACATAGTCTACAGGTTTCATGCACACACTGTACAATGGGTACGTGACATCCGAAGTTCACTTCTGCAGAATCTGATATTCTTGCAACCCTTCTGATCATAATCGCACTTCCCGTCGCTTTGCCGATCTTTATGAGAAGACCATTCACTCGCCATTCGAGTTATTGAACGCTGTCACGCCCGGGAGGACTGTGAGGTCGAAATACTCCACATTGATGCTTGTTATGCATCTGTGAAAACGATCGAATGGCTCTTGCAACTTCTCAAGCGTCGTTTCGAATCGTCGTGCGTTGTGCTGAGAAAGCTCCAGGCTGGGGATGTGGTCGTTTCTCTTAACAACTACTCTGTCCGAAAGCAACGCTTGGATACTTATAATCAGCTTGCACGTGCCGTTTGAAAAAAGTTCGTCACCAAGCCAACTATGATCTTTGTGAAAACCCTCACAGGTGAAACCAGAACCGTATTTATTTCGCCTTCGGCTACAGTCAAGGACTTGAAACGGAACGTGGAAGAATCCGAAGGTCTTCTGATAGATCAGCAGCGGCTAGTATTTTCTGGAAGACAGTTGGAAGATGACAAATCTCTCTCGGATTACAACATGCAGAATGAATGTACTGTTCATCTCGTTATGCGACTTCGTGGTGGTGGATTTCCCCAGATTTCGTTCCAGTTCGTGACGTTTCCGATGCCAAGGGACCTCAAAAGGTTATGTTTTTGGAAACGGCACCACCCTGGCGGCATGTTGATCCAGGTTTAAACCTCGAAGGCATTTGCTTGAATCGTGGATGCTCAGCGTACATGAACCAGGTGGGGTTGCTAAAGCGATATTCCATCCCTTACATACTTTTTTCTCTGCTAATTCTCGGGCATTTCATGGTTTCCTTCTTCTATGAATTCCACTACTCAGATCATTTCGAAACACTGCTTCGGCGTTTATGATCTGACTTTTGATCTTGACCGCAACGTGTGCCCGATCTGCAAAACATTCGTGGATCCAAAGGAATGCGGGTTTTACTGCTGTGAGTACCGTTTCGCGGGCTTGAAGTTCGACGCCGCCACAGGAAAGTACACCGAATTCTGCTCAGAGTGGAGGGTCTGCACCGAGGAAGATGCGTATCAACTGTTTGAGCAGGATCGCAACGGGTCGCGGACTGGAGTCGGTTGATCATCCAAACGAAGATCCTTGATGCTGAGCACTCACAGAAACGATCTCGACCGCAAACAGAGCCGGACTCCGAGGAGAAAGACCGAGCGAAGAAGCGAGGGAAGCAAAACTGAGATGTTTGGCTGGAAAAGGGGGGGAGGTTGATGTTAATTCGAAATTGCTTTGATTGCCTGTGTTCGGAGTTTTCGGAAGAGATTGATATGTTAGCTTGCAACAATGCATTTGGATAAAGAAAGTTGATTTGCGGTTTTGTGATATTAGACCTTTGACAAGTTCCATCAGTTTCGCTTGTTTTCGCACAGTTATGTGCCGAGCATGTTGCGGGAAATAGATATGGACGGCTCCGGCAGAACGCTTTCATTTTCTTTGGAGCACATCGTTCCACGAGCTGATACGGAAAGTCTGGAAAGGTATCCGTCACCTGTCGCGACTGGCCCAGGGTCGGAATTTTGCATCCGAAATTCAAACGTTTACATTTATTTAGTGGCTGCTCTGGTGCGCTCCTGGAATTCGAACAGCACAATTTGCCGTACGAAAAAAATTTCAGAAATCCGCTTGCAATATCATACCACATATCCATTTATGCCTCCTTTGTTTTCGGTGTTTCTTGATATGCAAAAGAAAGGGAACAAGGTTATGATGCGAAACGTGCGTGACGTTTACACCCTTTTTACATTGCCACCAAAAAAATTGCGTATGATTCATTCCGTGTCGTCCGACGTTGCATCCTTTCCAATCCCAGCCTCAGTGTCTGCACCCGTCTCTGGCAAGTGATTCGGAACCACCATCAACTCTCCCGCCACACCCCCCTTCCCTCCCGTCACCATCGACGAAGTCGTAATCTTGACGACCTCCCCGTTCCTCACCGACCCATCAATGATATACTTCGCCAACGGATTCAACAAACACTTCTGAATGACTCGATTCAACGGTCTCGCACCATAAATCGGGTCATACCCGGCATCCGCCAACCACTTTTTCGCAGCCTCATCGACATCTAGCAATATTTTGCGGTGTTGTTGTCCTTCATAGAGGCGATGTTGAATTTCGCGGAGGCGGACATCGACGATGTCGCGGAGGGCTGAGCGTGAGAGGCGGTTGAAGACGATAATGTCGTCAATGCGGTTTACGAATTCGGGAGGGAAGTTGGCTTTGACGACTTCGATGACGTTTTGGCGGGTGGCTTCGTCGACGGCCGCGGATTTGGCGGCGGCCTCAGGGCTTGTGGCGATGTCGTCTTCGGTGGGGTGGTCCAGAGGCTCAGCGGCTAGGATGTCGGCACCAAGATTGGAGGTCATAATGATGATAGTGTTACGGAAATCGACTTTACGGCCTTTGCTGTCCGTAATGTGGCCCTCATCAAGAACTTGCAGGAGGATGTTCGCGACCTGGTCACATTTGATACCAAGGGAATCACGACGAAGTACAAAGCATTGAATGGTAAACAGATGATCATCCAATGCCGACATAATAAACATCCACCACAAAATCAACATACCTCCCGATGTGCCTTTTCAAATTCATCGAGAAGAACAATTGAGTACGGTTTCCGTCGAACGGCTTCAGTCAACTCACCACCTGTCCGAAAAGTACCATTGAAATCACATTAATCTAGACCCGAACACAAAAGGCCGGCACCAGACGGTGAAGAATCCTTCAAAAATGTGTGTGGTCGTGGGAAAAGAAGACCAACCTTCTTCGTGACCAATATAACCCTATGTTTTGATACAGAAGGAGGGGTGTCAGAATCAGTTAGAATACAGAGCAAGAGCAGGACAAATGGAATGCCTTAAAGTCAGCGAAATGGATTCTTACCGGTGGTGCTCCGATCAGCCGTGAAACTGAATGCCTGTAATCATTCGACCACCATAAGTATCGGTTTAAACAGTGAGAACCCCAAAAACCATAGTGAGCCGCCCCCTTACCCCACACACTCACTTTTCCATATACTCGCTCATATCCACCCTCACAATCGCATGCTCTGTATCAAACAAAAACTCGGACATCGCTTTGCACAGTTCTGTTTTCCCAACTCCAGTGGGCCCCAAAAACATGAAGGAAGCGATGGGTCGTTTGTCGTTTTGGAGGCCAGCTCGACTCAGCCGAACGGCTTCGGAGACACGAGAGATGGCTTCGGACTGACCAACGACCCGCTTGGAAAGGGCTTGCTCCATGTTCAGGAGTTTTTCTCGTTCACCGCGCATCATGGACTTTGTGAACAAATGTATTCATAAGATGTAAAGGGCAATATTTTTGCGATTAGAGATTAGAGGAGGGGAAACGAAGATTTCGCTCCAACAAAGGGCGGCAGCTTACATGGACGGGTATTCCTGTCATGCGAGAAACCACCAATGCAATATCGTTGGAGGTGACGCGTTCATGGATTAGGCTCGTTCGTTCGTTCACATCTTCTTCTTCCTCCCTGTTGTCCGACAAAATTGGCAAACCAACGTTGAGCTTGACTTCCGGAAAACACACACAAGACATTTCCTCCGTCAATTGAACCACTGGGGAACAAAACGCAAAAACCAGGCCTTTGAAAAGAAGAAGGTATACATACGTTTCTTGCGGCAACTGCTTCTCCAAACTTGGGATGATCCCATATCTTAGTTCGCTAGCTCTTGCCAAATCACCTCTGCGCTGTGCAAGTTCCAGTTCGATACGCGATTGCTCGAGTTTCGCTTTAGTTTCCTTGATTTTCTCGAGCTTTTCTCTATCAGTCGAAAGATTGGTTGCCAAAGATTAGTTAGGTGAATGCCCGGTTTCCTAAAAGCGACTTGCAAACGAATAGGGAAGGGGTTTGAAAGGGACGTGGGGAAAGGAGTATATGGGCGGGATTTGCAAACTCACTTCTCTTCGGTCCAAATCGCAGTGAGACGGTTCACTTCCTCTTGCTTTTGATGCAGCTCGCCAAGGAGCTTGTCGCGACGTTCACGAGAGGTTCTGTCCGTTTCCTAAGAGGCATGATTGAAACGGTTCAGGTTCTGCAGAAATAGTGCTTCCAAAGATGATCTTGTGTTGTCTAATTCATTTTGCTCGCTAACCTTTTTGAGCGATTCCAGCTCGATCTGCATCGTGATAATGCTCCTTTCCAAATTCTCAATTTGCTCGGGCTTACTCTCTTGCTGAAGACGGAGTTTGGAGGCTGCTTCATCGATTAAATCGATAGCCTGTGAACACCATGCATGGACAAAGAAAGGGGCGATTGGTGAGCAAACAAAGTCCTCATGAAGGAACCTTTTCGAAAGATTTGTCGAAACCAACGTGTAGATGGGAAGAAGACACGAGCGATTTCAAAGGTCAACCCACCTTGTCCGGCAAAAAGCGATCTGTGATGTAGCGGTTTGAAAGAACAGCAGCCTGAACCAGGGCTGAGTCCGAAATACGGACTCCGTGGTGGACTTCGTACCTTTCTCTCACTGAAAACATAGACAGAAAATCGTTGTCAGCGCACAGGTTCCGATCGACGAAATAATGAGGAAACAAAGGGGATGCGGCGACAAGTGGCAGATGGAGTACATACATCCACGAAGAATGGAGATGGTATCTTGAACATTGGGTTCATTCACCATGACGGACTGGAAGCGACGTGCAAGTGCTGGGTCTTTCTCGATGGACTATGATACCGGAAGAAAACCTCAGTCACGTAAGCCACACACGAAGAAGGGATTTACTGTATTGAAAAATATTCATGGTCGTGTGAAACGAGGAAAAGCTGTGCTAGTCTCACCTGTCGATATTCATCGATAGTCGTGGCACCGCAGCACCGCAGGGTTCCTCTTGCCAGAGCAGGTTTGAGCATGTTGCTCGCATCGATAGCGCCTTCCGCCTAGTCCGACAAAAATAGAAGAAGTGAGCCCATTCAGACCCAATCCAACCACCAACCACCCAGAAAATTAAAATCATCAAACCCAACTCCGGCTCTTGCCGCATCCTACCTTCCCAAGCCCCAACAACGTATGAACTTCATCGATGAACAAAATAACCTTCCCCTCCGCCTCCTGAACATCCTTCAACACGGCTTTCAGACGGTCTTCAAACTCCCCGCGGAATTTGGCTCCGGCAACAAGTGCTCCAAGGTCGAGGGAGATGACTTTTTTGTCTTTGATGGAATCGGGGACTTCGCCGTTGGCGATGCGGAGGGCGAGACCTTCGATGATGGCGGTTTTGCTGAGATTTAAGGATAGAATGTGAGTTTTCTCGTTGCGGAGATTACAGTATGTGACAACTGCACATGACCCGCCCACTATCATGTTTGATACACACCCTACACCAGCTTCTCCGATGAGAACCTAATGCAAAAGGCAATGTGTAAGTTTGAATAGCTAGTCGGAAAAGAAGAGAAAGATGAAAGACATTCAACGTACCGGATTGTTCTTCGTCCGACGTGTTAAGCTGAGGAAAAACGAATCAAGCACGGGATGAATACGAGATTTTGAACACACGGCGATGTCCGGAAACAAGAACCACTTCGACCTTCATTAGATACATACACTTGAATCGTACGACGAATCTCTTCCTCTCGACCTGAATGAACACACGGTGAGCCCATTCAGTTATTAACAGGACCTACACACTCCAAACCACCTGAGGAACAGCTGTGGGGGGGGAAGCGTGGGTTGCAGCAGACTCCATACCGATGACAGGGTCCAATTTTCCTTGGGCGGCCAGTTCGGTCAAATCGATTCCATACTCTTTCAGGGCGGCACCTTTTTGCGGTGGGGCTGCTCGAAACCCACCAAAACCTGCAGATTCCAATTCAATTTCACGGCAAGGATAAACATAAAGATCAATTCGAGAAATCCTTGAAAAAATGAAATAGCAAGGAACACCCCACTAACCCCTTCCCTCGCCCACCTTCCCTCAGCAGAGACGAGTGCTTTGGCATCCAATGTCAGATGAACCGAACTCACCTCCGAAAGGATTCTGACCTCCCTGTCCATGTCCGTTCGCGTACCACCTCTTTTGGCTTCTCACCGCCAGAGACCCTCCCCACAACGCCTCACCAAACAGCGACCCGGACGTTCGCAAACCAGATCCATTCGTCGCATTTGGACCCGTAGCGCTTGCCCAGGACGATAATCCCTAATCATGTCGTTAAAAAGCGTGGAAAGATCGGAGTCTCAATAAGTATTCAGTCGTGGGAAGTCGTGGGAAGTCTAAAAAGGAAGGTGAGGAAAGGTGGTACTCACTTTCACGGTTTGACTCAGACGAACGGATAGAGGCGCATGGATGCGGGGACGGAGGAGTGGACGGGGACGGACGGAGGAGCAGAGGGCGAGGACGCCGCGATGGGTTGAGTCAATGGAGAGCGTGCAAGACGTGCTTCTAAGCCACATCATGGTTTTCGGCAAGATTCCACACGGGCGCGTTTATGCAGAATTTGCATTTGTGAAACCCCAAAAACTTGTTCAACTCCGACGCAGTCCAGGCCTTGGTCCACTGGTCCAGACTATAGTGGTCAGTTCCAGAACTCCGATGATTCACAGAAAGCACTTCTATGGCAGACCATGAACGAAAGCAAAGATGAACTCCTGGATAGATCGGACTTTGTGAGCGAAAACCAGAACAAAGAACATGTCCCATGACCCGGGGGATAATGAACAGTATGAACCGTCGGATCAGTTGAGAACTGTTACATGAGGTTTCCAATTGCTGTATGTGACTTCTTCGGCGTACTTCTGTGGAGGACTGATAGGTACTGATTATCATATCGAGGCATAATTGAGGTAATATTTGATCCTGTTGCTCACTGCACGCATTTGAAATATGTCTTGATATTGGAAATCAAACAAAAATTACATCCTTTTTGAGAACTTTCAAAAACGCCTCTGAAATTATCTATTTAGAAGGAAACTTTTATGCAGACATTCGCGCTCCCGGCTGATTAATCCCCTTTCCAGAAATCCGCATCCTTCCACTGCCAGAAACATCAGATACAGGCAAGTCTGACTTAGATTTTCGTTTCTGTTGTTTAACCCCACCCTCTTGCCAATGTGATCGCGAACCGCTCAAAGCCGGCGAGTCCATGTCTTGATCGCTGCGTCTTTCCAAAGTCGCCACGGCATCTTCTGCCGGTGTCTGCGATGGCGACTGAGTGTTGCTGGAACGAGCTCCGCCAAAGCTCATTACACTGGAGACGAGGCTGTCGATGTTTGGAAGTCCCGGGATGACACCAAGGAATGGGATGGTCGGAAGGCCTGGCATATTCGGTAGAACGCCGGGAATGGATGGCATCCCCGGAAAGCTAGGGAGAAGACTGTTCGGAAGGCTCGAAAGGTCCGGGATGTCGCCGAGATTAGGGAGATCCGGAATAGGGGCGGCAGTTGTAGGTACATGTGTTGCAGCAAAGATACCATATGCGACAACAATTATTGAAGTCAACGAGGATGAGGCTCGGGATTGCGACTTCATGGTCCTGGTCCCGCTATAATTTCTGTCTTTTCCCCATCTCTACAAATTTAATGAATGTTTATATGAATTTGGACTCTTCTGCGGGCAAAGAACATCGAAGCATCGATCAAGGGGCTCCAGATTTTTTTTGGGTGTTAGTGGGTTCCAGGGGTCTCCCCGCTGAAGCTGCACTTACACGCGAAACTGCATAATCAGATCATTTCTTGCTCCCTGCCCGGTCCCCCCTTCATTTGCTAACACATGGCCACACTCCAGGGTTCTGAAACTGTTGACATGCAAGAGGGCTAATTACAGAAGATTTAGAAAAATGTCCCTTGGAAAAAGAACATTCTTTCACACCGAGTGATTGATGTTTTCGCGAGTATCTCAATCAGCACTGATCACGAGACGATCAGGAATCAGGTATATTCTTCACCAAAACCAAATGGGCGACAGAAAAATCCTCATTTACATGCAAGAAAGAGAACCTCACCCTCATCTCTACAGGAACAACGAAAAAGGGAACCACTACATTAAGCGGCAAACTCCCAAATACACGGTGCGCTTGGAAGTGCAAAAGGAAATCACGAACTCGACAGAAACTGCGCTTCTTCGATCCACTTGCTGACCGTATACGTTTCTCATCTTCGATCCAGTTGATTTTTGCTGTGTTTGCTGTATTTGCAACGTTCTCACATCCATCATCCCTCCCTACACAAACCCGTCATGTTCACACCGTTTCTCCCCTTCGAAACTCTTCTGAAAAAATGCCGCTCGTTTCCTAAGTATTACTTTCCGAGTGGCTATGACGAAATGGAAGGTGAAGGCTATGATGGTGCGGCACGGCGGGATGAAACTACGACAGACGGCGGCACCGATTCTTTTCTGATCTCCGCGTCCTCCACCCCAGTCCTTCCATCTGGTGACGCCGGTGCAGGGGATGGAGTTGGTGGCGAGACATTGGGAGCATCACGCCATTTCAACGCAGTTTGATGTGATGGGCCAGCAGCTTTAACCGCAAGTGCGGCAAGTGCGGGCGTTTGAGGCGACCCCTCCACCTTCCCGTTCTGATCCATCGCGCGAGTCCCGCCTACCGCACTCACCCCACCCGCCGCAGATCCGTGGTCTTGACCGTTCGCTTTCGCCCAAGCATCAAAATACCCCGTGGTTGGAACCTCGCGCTTCATGTTGGACTCACCACCACCCCCATTCACCCCACCGGACACCAACGGCTTCGGGCTAACATGGCCCGTCGCCAATTCGCTCAAATAACCAGACCTAGGCGTTCCTGCCCCACCAACAGGACTCACCGGCGCAAGAGCACCCTTCACCCTACCGTGCTGATGCCGCACCACGCAGTCATCGCAGACAACGATTGAGCGAAACCACCCGTCGTCGAGAATTTCGGCGATGGTGATGCGCTTTGATGGATCTGGTTCGAGCATTTTGCGGATGAGAGCTTGGGCGCCTTGGGAGGGGAGGCGGTCTATGTGTTGGCAGCGACGATGTTCAAATGTGGCGTTCTTCGAGGGTGTGGTAGTGCATGATACGGAAGGAGGAGAGGTGGGCAACGTTTGTCTGGAAGTGACGGCTTTTGTCATGGAGTTAGCGTAGGCGGCGTAGGATTTGTCTTCAACGGTCGCTTGCTGCCACGGAAACCTCTGCCAGACCATCGCGATGTAAATGACGGCACAAGCCCTGATGTGATTCAATGGGAACCAGAACGGAAGAATCAGCATCAAGTCTTAAACGGAAGAGTACAAAAAACGAAAGGTAACAAGCAGATTCGAAAGCAAACGAACTTACCAAACGTCCACCTTCTTCCCATCATAATACCGTTCGGTAAACTCTTCGGGGGCCATATACGGTTCGCTTCCACACTTTCCCTTGCACATCCTCGCACTTCGTTCGAACGGAGTCTGAACAACTTCTGCACATCCGAAATCTATGATCTTGAGGTGGGTCTTCTCATCAAACAGGCAGTTCTCGGGCTTCAGATCTCTGAACCAGTATCGAAAAATGGGGTGTGAGTGCGAAACCAGTTAGGAAACCTGTCTTCAACAATGAAAGACGCTAAGCCAATGGCGAACGACACAATACCTGTGGCAAATCCCGCTCGCATGAAGGTACGCAACCCCATGAATAAGTTGCGCGAAAATGCAGTCGATTTCCTCGTGCGTAAGACGGTGATCTCGATCCGTGATGGCACTGAAGAGATCGCCACCGGGGCAGAGCTCCATCACCTCGTACGCATGACCGGTTTTCTTTTCGATGATGAGGTCGAGGGTTTCGACGACGTTTGGGTGGTGCTTCATGAGGGTGGATGGATGTTAACAAGTGGAAAATATGCGTAGTTAGCATCCTTTGGTTCATTTTCCCTCATTTCCTACCAAAAAGCCGAAGTGCGGTTGACTCACCAGCAAGGACCCTATACAGTATTCCGATGTCAACCGCTTCGTCCACTCCCTCTCAGATTCGTTATACCTCCGCCCTTTGAACTCCTTCACAGCAAACAACTTGTCATCAGATGGGCGACGAACCAACCAGCAACTCGCGTTGGCGCCTCTTCCCAGCAACATGGTGCGCTTCCCGTACTTTTCGCGGAGGGTGCCTGTGGTTCCGGTGGCGGGTTCAAGGTGCGTGTTCACATTGTGCGGGCGGCGAGAGGACTCAACACCGGAAGGATCCGCAGGCGATTGAGGGGGTTGTGGCGGTTGCAGTTGAATAACAGCGGCGGAACATTGCTTTTGGAGAACTTTGGCTTGTTGGTCGTGCTTTTGGAGAATCTTCTTAAAGGGCCCCAACAAATCTGAGAAATGAACGGCGTGCCGGCGATTTGGTTGGTGGTTTTGCTGGCCGTTCGGACGATGATGTCCATTTTGCCGCGCGATTGGTTTCTCGGCTGCTGCTGTGGCCAACGCCTCCGCAGCGGGTGAGACTTGGATCTGGGACGACGACAATTCTTGGTGTTCCTCTTGTCGACGTTTCTCTTGATGCTGCTGCTGTTGCTGGCCGACAAATTGAGAGAAAGCCGCGCGATGCGACACGCGTGCATGTGCTGGGGCGGAAGGAATGACGGGTGGTAGTTGACTCTTCTCATCTATGGCGATATTCGGGGATTGCTGCAGATAAGAATGGTCGATATCGATATGCTGAGGTTTATTACTGGAAGGTGGATTTTGCTGCTGGGATTGCGAGTACGGCCCTTGTTGGAGAACGCCCTGTTCAAGACTCTGCTGCAGCTGCTGTTGCTGAGATTGTCGCTGATGCGCGGCAGGATCCATCACAGGGGGTCGGGAAAGTACTACAACGGCAGACATGGTGACGTATTCGATCACGGAAATATCTGAGATTTCAGCTCCCGACAAGGCGATCGGGGCAAAAAAAAAATGGGTTGCTCAATGCTGGAGATGTACGTGAATTAAAATAAATCGAGCAACGTTGGTTTTTCGGCTGTGATGGTTAGGGCGGTATTGAGGCGGTGATGGATGAGGCGATGTAGTTGGCACTGAAAGGCCGGTGAGGTAACGAGGTTAGAGAGACCAGATAAACTCTGCGGAGAAATGGTATTGTTCGAGTATGTTGCGCGTTGTTATCGAACTGAGCAGGGTATCAAATCCACTGATGATTTGCCTACGTAGTGGTGGAGAGCGCCAAAGTAGGAAAGCAAAGGGAGCAAGATAAGTGATTGTTAACATTCGCTCTCACAGGACCCCAACAATAATCACGACGCCAACCCCACCCTTTAAGAATAAATAGGTGATCCCAAGGGCCTTCGCCGATCAAGGGTCTCGTATCAATTCGCCAATCACCCCCCAGCTCGTGCGTGAAGATCAGCATACTCTACCCAAAATCAGAGACTTGGACTGCGAGTTTGCGATAACCTTCAAACTGTATTTTCCCGTAGAGCCAGCTTAAATGACGTCAGCGAGGTGATTAAGAGAGGAAGGAGCCGACGTGGGAAATTGCAGTACTAGTGAAGGGGGTCGAATCTGTGTGTGAAAAGAGGTGGAAAAACATCATTATCATTGGAAAGGTTTCTGCGGTTTTGGATGATTCATCCGCGGGCGTGGGAATGAGACAGACAGTCAATGGGGTGATGTGGCAGGCGGATGGGGTGGAAGTGGGGGTGAGGGCGAGGGGGGAGCGTAAAAAGGTCTTAAAACAAACAGTTTCTCTCATACCGTAAGGAGTAGAGCAACGCACGGTTTAATTAGCGGAATGTGAGCGCCTGACGATTCTGGATTATGAATGGATGGAGCTGGAGCGCGGGGATACTTCCGGCCGGCGTAAAGCCGCCGCGAACCGTCAAAACACGTTTCTTTTTCTAGTTTTTAGCTCTAAGTAACTTTTGGTCGAGATTGACTTTCTTTGGACTAGAACACACTCTGCAATAATGCGGAGAGACCAAAAATTTAAAAGTCGTCACTTTGTGAGGCAACCCACTTTTATCTTTTGGAAAGATCATGTTCTTTCGAGTAGCCAGACCCCTCATTGCGGCGTCGCCCTTGGTCAACACTTGGTCAAAAAAACGTGATCTTCATCACAAGATAGTTGGCACAGTATGTGGAAGAAAGGGGGTGGTGAGTGTTGGGGAACATCTCCACTCCACCCCTGCTGATCGGGTGATCACGGATCTCTTTTGGGGGGCCTTTAAAGCTGCCTTTTAAGGGGCGCTGAGCGGGGCGGGTTGGGCGTTTGATTTGAAACTAGAGGGGGATGTGCAGGGGGATGTGGAACCGGAGAAACCAGAAAGCGTGCTTCTTCGTCAGGACACGAGGTTCAAATCATGGCATTTTTGTATGTTCCAAATGTTGGCTGCTGACGAGTCGGATCTGGTCCAAATATGTTTGTTATTTTGTTCTTGGGTACACAGTACTGGATATGGGATATTTACAGATAATACATTTCTGGTTTACGAAGTACCCGTTGATGGAGGGCTTCAATCCTCTTCGACATCATCTGTCGTTAAATTGGGCATACCGAGAACGCCTGCCACCTGTGGCAATTGTGCCAAAGCGGTCGCTTGTGGGAATCCAAATTGTTGAAGTATTGCCGGAAGCTGGGCAAGAGATGTCACTTGTGGAATCCCTGGGATGTTTGGAAGTGCGGGTAGAGCGAGGTTTTCTTGTTGTTGCTGCCCTGCCGATGTCGGGATCGTTGGTGTGGCGACCGTCTGTTCGCGCAGCGGGGCGGGCGCTCCGATGGATGTACGTGGCAGGAAGAGGAACGACACGAGGGTGATGAAAGTCGATAGGTGTCTCATCTTTATTTTGCATTCGATGAGGATACGGCAGGAAGAGGATGGATGGGCGTCACGCTTTTTATGTAAACTTGGTAATGTTCGATTTATGTTCAATAGTCGTTCCGTCGTAATAAGCGTTGATAAAGCCAAGGGAAACCCGTTGGTTGGTTTGTGAGTCTTGATACGGAGGTGGACACGAAGCAGACACGGAGTATTGGTTCAAACGGTCTTCAAACGATGTCCAGAGCTCACACGTGTCCCTGTCTCTGATAGCCTTAAAACACATCGACTGTGGTCGCCTATAGTATAATGCTCGGCGGTCTGCTCGTGGGTTCCAAGATCCAGGGGATTCCACTTTGATTTCTTGGTTGACTTTTATTACATTTGATTTCGCATCAGTGGATTGAATCTTGGACTTCTTGGCGGATATACGCTCAGCAAATATCTTCGTAGAGGAGTCTGGACTGTCTGGTACAGAAGTCACAATGCGCGCGACTGGAAGTAGGAAAGCAAGTATGAATCTCCCCAGCCAAGGATTCGATTTGTTCTGGTGCCGGGGATCAGGACAGAACCTGAACGGAACCGACCACCATTGTCACTATATGGGACTTCTTTCACAACCCATTGCCTTTCAATCCAAAACTTTCGAAGGCGGCCGCATCCCCCTCCAAACTCTTATTGGTACACGTCACACAATAAGGTCGTGTAACTCGCGGATCACAACTGCGTCGAAAAACAAGGACCCTAGGCACCCTCACGACTTGGCAGCCGCCAGACATTCAAACGAAGGACATCAAATCAGTGCAAAGGGAATATCCAACTATGAATCTCGATGTCGAGGAGCTTCTTGAGGCTCCTTTCAAACGAGAGGTGAGTCCTCTTACGCCATCGGTTTCGAACCACCAGCCATTTTGTGTGCACCCTCTGACTTCAGTCTTTTCCGACCTTTCATCATCTTGTTGCATCAGCCTGTCGAAGAGTCTGCTGATGATTCGGGTGACCATTCCAAAACGAACGGGCATTCTAGCAGTTCCAAAAAGCTTTCCAGCAAAGATAGAGACCGAGAAAGGGACAAGAAACGAAGGTATGGTGAATCTTTGGAAACCCTCTCTCCCGACCCCTCTCTTGAGTGCGTTTGTTCTCTTCAAGCATAACATTCCCCGCCAAAACTCCAGAGAATGCAGTGTGTAAAACCGGTTGCGCGGGCCGTATGCTGGCGAACCAGCCTTTAGTGGACTTTGGTGGTGATGACTCACGGAAGCTGTCGCAAGCGGGGGGTTTCCAGCACCTCTTCGAATGTTCTCAGTCCTGGCATGGTGTAGGGGCTCGTAACTCAGTGCAGCTTCGTCGAGCGTTGAACCGTCTTCCTCGTTGAAATCTTACACCCGCTTTGCTATTTTCAAACTAGTGATGGCTGGTTGTGAAGGCGCCTCTCCAACCATTCAAGGGTTTCTTCCATATCACCAGCACATGCAAAACCCCACACCTGCCCCCCCTTTTTTTCTTCCTACTTCTTATAGGGCTCCATAAAGTTTTGAAATCGGGGTGACGCCCGCTTCCCCCTTTCATCTTGGCAGAGCTCTCTCCAATCAAAAGGGTATTACATATAACCTTAGGTTTTCCTTCTCTTCCTTTTTCCAAACACCATCACCTTTCGGTGTGTTTTGTCTGCTCTTTGCCAAAATCCACTAACATCCGGGTGAACGCAGCAAGGAAAAACGGCGCCGTTCCAAGTCTTCCGATCGACGAAAGCGAAGGAGGAGTAGCTCGAGGGACAAGGATGACAAAAAAGACCGCCGAAAGGATCGACACAAGCGGGCCAAGAGTGCTGAGAAGGAGAAGGATCGGGATAGGGAGAGGGATAGAGATAGAGAAAAGGACAAGAAACGCGACAAAGAGAGGAGCAGCCGGAGGGAAAAGAAAGATTCGGAACGAGACCGAGACGAAGGAAAGGAACGCAAGCATCGGCGGCGCTCGCGGTCAAGGGACAAGAAGTCGCGTAAGGAAAGTGACAGCGAGAGCCCAAGCCCGAGCCCAAGTCGCAGTCGAAGCCGCAGCCGGAGCATGAGCTCAAGCAAAAGCCGTAGCCGTAGCCCCACTCAAAGTCAAAGCCCCGCCAGAAGCAGGAGTCGCTCACCATCATCCCGTCGCCGGCACAAGAGGTCGAGTCGCCATAGTAGCAGACGCAAGCCAAGCCGGAGCCCATCCCCGCCACCATCTCCTCCACCCAAAGAGCGCCGTAGAAGCCGGTCTCCATCTTTTGAAAGGCCAAAGAAACGTCGTGTTAGAAGCAGAAGCAGATCGCGATCTCCCCCGCGAAGTCAGCCGTGGAGGGAAAGAGATCGGAGGCGGCGAAGGAGCAACAGTCGGGGCAGTCGAGGTGGTGGTCGAGGCAGGCGAGATGAACCTGGAAAAAGTGACGGAAGGTTGGTCTTCTCAATTTACGTCCGCGAGGAAATAACAGAGGGACGAGGGTTCAGCGTTTTCATGCGTTCAAGAAGTCAACGGCGCTATATTACAACTTCCTCTTAATGTCAACCTATTCTGACTCTTTGTGTTCTTTCTGTTCTGCAGCTTCCATGGCTCACCAGGACCCGAACTGACAGAGGAGGAGCGGGATCGCAGGACAGTATTTGTGATGCAGCTGGCAGCCCGTCTGAAGTCGCGCGAGCTTTTTGACTTCTTTGCTCCTTGCGGCAAGGTTAGGGACGTCCGGATCATCACTGATCGAATTTCTGGAAGGTCCAAAGGGTACGTTGGCATATCAACTTCAACTATCCCTATTATTACTCCACATTAGACCGGGAAAGGTTGTCGATTGTGCCGACCATCGTTTTGTCGAATGCTAATCTCTTCGCTTTGAATCCTTGTAACCAGGGTTGGGTATGTTGAATTTGTCGACGAGGATGCTGTCCCGCCCGCGCTGAACTTGAGCGGTCAAAAACTTCTCGGTATTCCGATCATAGTGCAACCTACTGGTGCAGAAAAGAACCGCAGCGCTGAAACGGTACCGGGAACGTAAGTCTTATTTTTTCTTTGCTTTGCTTGGCTTGTTTTGTTGACGGGATGTGTATTTTCCGCATTTCAAACCTAATCATTATTGCCTCTTGACCTTTTTATGTGATATCTTGAATATTATGGGGAACACGGCACTCCTGCTGCGATTATGAAATCGCCAGAGCGAAGATCGGGGATATATCTTACCACAGACTCTATGTCGGATCCATCCATTTCAACCTGACAGAAGACGACCTCAAAGCGGTATTTGAGCCGTTCGGTCCGCTTGAGTTTGTCAATTTGCACAAGGATCCTGAGACTGGGCGGTCGAGGGGTTTTGCGTTCATACAGTGAGTTCATCTCCAACGCTCTTTTTTTATTGCATTTTCAATTTTTTCGCTGCAACAATTTTCGGATTGCATTTTACAAATATGTGTTGGTGAAGATATCGATTTACTAATTTTGCTTCGTGCGCATATATTCTCTTGCTCTCCCGCCCGTGCCACATGAATAGGTATAAGAATCCCGACGACGCGAAGCAAGCGTTGGAACGGATGAATGGGTTCGAATTGGCGGGCAGAACGGTAAGTGATCTCTTGGGTGAACAGCTTTCAGTCCGGGGAGGCAGAGTGCACGGGCGATGCCGACTTTCACCATTTATGTCGATGGAGGGGTTCTGACGTAGCTTGTTTTACTTGGTCGTCCCCCCCAGATCAAAGTAGGATTGGTGACAGACAAGGGCAGTTCCGCCAACCTGGACGACGGAGACATTCCCGGGTTTTCACTGTCATCCCAATCGAGAGCGGAGCTGATGGCGAAGCTTGCACGGGATGGCGAGTTGACTGGATTAGTTCCGCAACAGGCTCGGCAGGCACCTCCACCGTAAGTTTCTTTTTTCGGATTTCGTTTGAAAATGATTGCAAATTACTTTCTTTACGGGTTTTCGTTTGTGTTTGAAATTGGGATGCGGTTGTGCTGATTGCTTTGTCCTGATTGATGTCCTTTTACGTATGCAGAAAACCTATTGTCCCTGTGATCATGCCTACCCGGTGTGTACTGTTGAAAAATGCGTTCAACCCGGCCGAGTAAGTTCACTGAAGAAAGAAATCAACTGCGCCAGACCCGGATTGTGTTCTTCCTTGTGCTAACTACTCTCCGCGCTGGGCTTTCTCCCATTTTTGATTGTATGATTTTGCTGCAGGGAAACTGACGAGAATTGGGATAAGGATATTGAAGAAGATGTCAAATCCGAATGCTCCAAGTTTGGTCCAGTGGTGCACATCTTTGTCGATCCGGAGGAGGTGCAGGTACGTGTTGGCTCTTCAGTACTGCTACGTTCCGCGAAAGGTCCTTAAACGTCAATCCGAATCTAATGTTTACCTTTACCTCCTCACAGGGTCACATTTACATGAAGTTTGATTCTGTATCGTCTAGTCAACAAGCAGTGGCAGCGCTCAATGGTCGGTTCTTTGCCGGTCGACAGGTACGTCATTTAAGCGTGGTTGTTGGTATTCGTTGATGCTCTCGGATCTGCTCGATGTTTTTGTTTTGAAACTAGCTGACATTCGTCTAATATCCACTTTCTATTGATCAGATCACTGCAGCATATGTTCCGGATGCGATTTACAATGCCCGATTTCCACAAGCTGCACAACTATAACATTGACGATTTACGGATACGGAAACCCTAGGGGAATTCATGCCCTTAGTGAAAGCAATTTTAAAAACGCATTGTTTGTTTATTTTTTTCTAGGTAGTGGTAGGGTGTTGTGTTTCTTCCTAAGAAAATAAAAAACATTTTAGGTGCTCGCCATCGCTGCAACTCCCTGCAAGCGCTGCGATGTTGTGAAAATTTTTTGAGTGTGTGTTTGGAACGGTAAATGCAACGTGAATGCAACGTGAAGCAGTGTCCCTCTGTGCGCTAAGCAAACGCAACAAGCACTGCGGATCATGGGAATCAGACGCGAAGTTGAAGTTGCATGCGTCGGTCAGTGCGAGCTGCACGTCGGTCAGGCTATGGGCGCCACGGTGGGGGAGGGA
>JADGJF010000542.1:0-18440 GCA_027596845.1 Quaeritorhiza haematococci | reverse complement strand
CGGAATGTCGGTTTGAATTATCGGCCTATTTGCAATGGCCTCTCATTCTACCTCATGCGCAAGAGACACACCCCCCCCGGCCCCCCGGCGCGGGGGGGGGGGGGGGGGGGGGGGGAAGGGGAGCCGATGCGGTTTGTGAAGTATGTGAATGCGAGAGGGGGGAGGGATAGGGTGGATGTTGGGTGTATCTATCCGGTCAAGGAGGAGTGAACCTGCATAGGCAGGAGGGTGGGTGAATGCGGATGTGGATTTTCTTTCCTGTACGCGGAACATTTTAGAGCTTGAATAGGTTTACATCTGCAAACTTGAGGGGGGAGTTGCATTACGAGCGAAAGTAGCGGCAATCCATCTTTCAACTTCAAAGGCATACTATCGCATATCATGCTAGCAGCATTGTTAATAACCCAGTCATTCCCATACTTGGAGAGCACACACACATCATGCATTTTCACACATCACGCATTTCTGTTCCAAATGGGAGTTCATATTCTACCGTCCATCACCGGAGTTTGAAACCTTTGAAAGGCTCCTTGGTTTGCGATGTGTCACCCTGATCTGTTTTGGTATGTACTGTGACGCACGTTCGCCACCGAAACCACCATGTCCGCCCCCCGCGCTGCCCGCTCCGCTCTCACAATTGTCAAAGAGACATGGAAATCAATCTCCCAAAACGGGGGTCTCGATCGGTTGGTTTTTTCATCACCCACACCCTTCCACATTCGCTCTTCCACCATCGTCTACCAACCTTGCAAGGCCTTCGCATTGCTCCTTCCTCCGTTCCATACCCAGTCCCCACATTCTTGATTTTGACTTCACCCCTTGATTCCAATTCCCTTGAATAAATCCATGAACCCATGAATTTATGAATCCAGCGCCCTCGCAACAGGTATCTTCGAAATTCGCGACGCCGCAGATGGGCAGGTTCATGCCGAATTCACAGTTGAGGAGAAGCATGTGAACCGATTGGGGGGCTTACATGGAGGTATGTCCTTTTTGGCGTTTGGATGTTGCCCTTTGGTGTGTGAGGTTGAAGGCTGCGTGCCATTGGGACACTGGGGCCTCACTAATCCAGATATCATGGGTTTATGGGACTCTGTTTACGGTTAGGTGTTCTGGCGTACTTGGTTGATGTGGGGGGTACCTTAGCCGTTGCGTGCAAGACACAGAGCACGTTTGCGGGTGTATCTACGGATATCAATGTGTCATTCTTGAGCGGTAAGCATAAGCACTCTGGCCACACACCCGTGCTTCAAAGACTTTTTTTTACGCTTTTCATAGTCAAATCTATTGCATATCCTCATATCACATATCCAAAAACCATCCCCGCAACCACAAACTACATTGTAACTCGCAAACAAAATCATATCAAAAACAACCCGGAAAAACAAGGCTCTAAAGTAGGCGACAGGCTCCAAGTCCACTCAACCTGCGATCGTGCAGGTCGCACCCTCGCCTTCACAACGACATCCATCTCATGCGGAGATCGGCTTATTGCTCGGGGGTCGCATACGAAGTTTATTGGGAATGCTCCGACTGGTGGCACGCATTCGAAGGGTAGTGGGGCGGAGAAGGGGGAGCGGTGACGGGTGTGTGCATGTCGTGTTGAGGTTATGCGTGAGGAGGAGTGCAGAGGTGGTGCGAAAAGGGTCACCTGCCGCTTGTGTGTGTGTAGGAGGTGTGGTGAGGGCGTTGAGCGGAATGATAATGGTTTGTTGATTTCCGTTGGTGGGAGATTAGGTTTGCAAGGTGCGGGGTGGCCAGATCCGCTGGCGCATTGGTTGAAGATACCCAAGATACAACATGATGGAGGAGTATAAATTATACGATGCGAGGGCGAGATTGGCGATACGAGTGAACGACAGGGAGTGTGATGTCCAAATCCGCTTCGGGTGTATACGTGGTCACGGAATGCCATCCACTCCTCAGGCAGAAGTTCATCACTCGTCATCCTCCTCATCCATCCCCTCATCCTCACTCCCATCCATATCCACATCATCCAAATCATTATCACCATCAAACTCGTCATCATAATCTTCTTCATCATCGCTCGCATCCTCATCACCACCTTGTGCCTTTCCAGCCTGCTTCCGCGCCTCCGCATCCTGCTTCTTTTTCTCCACATTAGCTTCTTGCTCCTTCCGCCTTCGGGCTTTGAGTTCGGCTTCTTGGTGCTTCTTTTTGCGGATTTCTTTGACTTCAGCGGCGGTTTTCTTGACTGTTTCGGGTAAGGGAGATAGCGTATGATTAGAACAGACATCGAAGGGCGAACATACCATCCAAGCTGGGAACTACTGACAAAAAAAGCACATAGAAAGCAAACCAAACGGAAACTCACCAAACGCATGATGAATAACCTCCCCCTCACAAACACCACTCTGAATCTTGATAAGTTGTAGTTGCAACCGAGGCCCAAGTTCCACAAGTCTGATCGCTCTTTGCTCGGAATGTTGGCCTTGTTGCTTCCCAGAGGGTTTTCTGGGGATCGAGACGGTGGAGTCTGGCCCGTCTTCGACGTCACTTTCTGATGCACCAGCGCCCCTGTTTCATTCAATCATTCAGAACCCGCATTGACATTCCCCGTACAGGTCAGCAGAAGTACACTCCCGCAAACTCCACAACCCCTCTTCCTTTCCAATACCCAAATCAAGATCGTATCGTGATGATGTGAACTCACCTCAAAATATAATCCCCAACATCCTCCAACTTGTGCATATCTGGGATATCGGCATACAAAATATTCTTTACACTCTTACTGATCCCTGTTGCTTTGATTGTGATGCTGTAGTGTCGGAACTCGATTTCGCCGGTGGCGGTGTTGAGGTTGAAGATGATGACACGGCGGGCGTCGGCGAGTTTGATCTTTTAGGAAGGGATTGTGTAGGAAAGAAAGAAATTGAGAGGGCGGTGAGGAAGAATGAGTGGGGGAGGCCAAAATTTGATGGGGAGGAATTTTATTGTTTACCTTGTGGACGTTGATAGATGGGAACATGTTTTGGAACATGATGGTCATAAGCTTAATGTGCCGGTCGTCACCGCCAAAGTTGTTGAGAACGACCTTAAATAGAGTCATGGATGATTGGAAATTAGAACATGCTTCTGATCCGATGCACCCTTTATCTCCTTCCGGCCATGTTCATTTTTAATCATCACCCCCACTCACCAAAGGCGCCGTCTTGAAATCAGATGCCGCCGATTTTGGATTCTTCTGCAACGCCCTAATATCTCTCATCAACGAATACGAGTTGATTCTGAAACTGAGGGTCGGTCCTCTAGGTAAGCGAGCCATTCTCAGGTTGGCACCGGCGTCGGTTCGGGAGAAGACGAGGAGATGGCTAACGCCGAGTGGGCCGGCCATGTTGACGAAATCTTTGAGTTTGTTATTTTTGCGTTCCTGTGGCGGGGGAGACGTGTAGATAGAAGAAGACAGAGATTGTGTATTGGTGAGGCAAAAGAGGGAGGAAGTTGAAAGTTGAAGTTGAGGAAAGTGACGTTCAGGTGAAGTGGTTACCTTGAGTTTGATTGCCGTGTTAGGTTCCATGACCCTCCGCATATCTTTGACGAGAAGACAAACGCTCCGACCGACCGCACCCGATTTCAGGACGAAGGATTTGGGGATGGGTTGCTGGTCGGGGGCTGGGGCCGCATGGGTCCTTCTCTTCTTCTGCAAGAGGACAAAATCATATCGAAAGAAAGGATGGACGAAGGTTAGTAAAATGTCGAGGAATTGTAGAACTTGACAATGATCAGGTAGATGTTTCTTGGTATTCATGGGGAAGAATACGAACCCTTCGTTTGGCCATGACTTCTCAAATACTGTTGGGGTGTCGTTTCTGGGATTTGTGTGCGCGCGCTTTGTGTCAACTCCAACAGTTTCTCAAAAAACAATTATGAGCACAAAGCAGTGTGTGTGACGTTGAGTAACATCATGTAGGTTCAAGCTCTGGTTGGAGCAGCCCAACGCTGGCCAAAACGCTTTCACTTTCGCCTGACATGCCCACACCTCCCCTTGTGGAAAGCAAGTTATGCATTTATGCAAATGTAAGAGTCTTAATTTATTATTGTCAATGGGAGCCGGAAAAACGAAACACTCTGGCATTTTACGTCATATTGCGGACAACGCGTCCACTCGTCATGTCAAGTAAAAAGGTCTCTGTTTTGCGGTTTCATTCAGTCTATTCAGCTCAACCACCGTGTTCGACTTGACGTGACGGCGGGGATCACGGAGCGAGGTGGGCATTTGCCTCGGAAACAAAGCTAGTTCACTGATGATCACGTACTCACAACGATTGTTGAAAATAAAACGGGAAAACTACGTGGGGGAAGATTGTCGATATTCTGAACGGGATACTCGTTGCAGGGACAACACCGAAAAGGTGGTTGGCGAGCAGAACACATTTCAGGGTAGGATCACAGAAACGGGCCCTGAACACTCTCAACCACTCAGCCTACTCAGCCTGGAAATAAGAACTGCGTCTTAATTGAGTCCCTAAAGCCGCGGAGGCGGTCGAGGGGAGAGGGGGTGTGGTGGAGGGGGACAAAGGCTCTCTCTTGTGTGCGCGCGGTTCGGTTTGGCAGGTTGCGCTCTGGTTCGGCGGAGGCGCTGGTGCGTGGTTCCCCACAACACAACGAGGTTGAGTAAGGTGTGGCGTGTGTGGCTTGTTCGACAAGAGTTTGATCACGCAAAAAAAACACATAGTACTCATGAGTTGTTGAAGGCGTATCAGCTCACTAAATGCCTTCATGTCTTGTTCTTGGCCTCTCTTTAGGTAAGTTGAGGAAAAGGAAGCCCGCCGGACCCGCGGCCGGGATCAACAGAATTGGTAAGTCCCTACTTGATCTTGGTCCCGGCAAGCTCTTTTGTGATGTGGTGTACAGATGATGTGATATATGCGTTTTGTGCGGAGTTTATTCTGTCCACAATCTCTGCAACCCCAACCGCGTGATGACCAAAAGACCAATTTTCATATCGCGAAATGAGACCCGAAATGCGTTTCGGTTGACTCTGTATGTCGACGAAAAGTTTTCAGCCTTGTCTGATGGGCACAGATCTGTACACGACGATGCAAAAGAGAGTTGCCAATGTGGTCACTTGTTTGGTGTTATCTTTGTTATTGATGGCCAGATCGGCTTACTGATCTGTTTCGTTCTGCTTTCTTGCATTCAGAAGGTTCAGATTTAGGTCTTGCGGGGTGAAAACACAGAACGGATCTATGTTGAGGTAAATATCAAGTGTGAAGACAAGTGGACTTTGGTGACTTTCAAAGAACGCAAGGTCATGGTTGAGGTCTAGAGATGTGATGATATTTTATAGACGGGCGGACGGAAAGTTGTTTTACATTCCTTTTCGAAGGAAGAAGCAACATTGATGTCGAATGTCTTATGTGCTGATCTTTGGAGCAAATGCAAGGAAGTGGAATAGGAGGGAATGTTTCGGGAGCGTCAGAAGCATCACAGAGTTGTGTCTGGACCGTTTGTCATGTCTTCCTCCATCGACTTCTATCCTCAATAGGTCTCGAACAATTTGCCTGCGTAGTGAGAAGTCCCGCACTTGTCGCCGCCGAAGCTTTGCGCGATTTCAATGAGGGGTTGGTTTCTTTGTTGCATGTAGCATAGTACAGATGTAGTTTAAATGAGGAATTCAAGCGATAGAGGTTCTTTAGGGAATAAACTGATTTCGAGGCGCCATCATCGATGCTTTGATCCGCGGACGGTAAAAGTTACGGATTTCGTTCTTGAGTCCGGTAGATCCAGCACTTCGTTTGGAGGACGGCAAGCTTCGGCAGGTGGGCAGATTCGAAGCTAAGCCACGGCCCAATCACCAAATCAGTCTTGTCCAACAAAACCCTTTCTTGTTCCCCCACTCCCATTTATCCAGGCAACCCCCCTTTTTCCCACCTAGCTCTTTGCTGCTTACGCCGCCACTACCGCCACCCTCGCTGTACCTCGCCGCCCACACGAATCAACCGGCGTCTTCCCTCCATCCTCACCTTCCCTGGCAGAACCACCTACCGTCTCCTCTGTCTGACCTGTAAGTTTCGAGTGAAAATGACGGACAAAACACATGTCTGAGTCTGAGCGCGACGCCCTCTTTGCATCACGGCAATTGCGCGCGTTCTGCTGTGTGCTATATGGATGGAAGCGTGCCACTTCAAGGCCGCTTGGTGCGGGTTCGACGTGTTTGGGAAAGTTTCTTAGAAGCGCAGGGGTTGCTTTTGTGGCTGCGCAAGCATCCCATCACGTAATGATGAAGGAACCTGTCGTCCTCTTGAACTTCATAGACCAGGGCAGATTGTGATTCCCAAAGGCTCTACGTGGTTAAATTCCGGCCTTTGCCGCTGACTTAACTTGGCTCATGGTCTTTCCTCCACCTTTTGTGTGTGCATGAGTGACACGTGCGTTTCACTCTCATACAAACGCTTACGGTCTTTCCTTTTCTACTTCCTTTCTTCAACATCATTGTCGTATGTTCAACGAAACAAACGTATCCGAACTGTCTGGCCACACTTGCACGTACTTGCCCCGGAAATTTCGACCCTCTCTTTGACAAAACCATCTGCACCCACACCCTCCCACGATTGTCACGTGGGCTTTCGAAACGATCTAATATACCCTGCTCACCCTTGTCCGTAACTATCTATTATTATTTCTCTCAACTTGCAACCAATACCTCGGTTTGGCACCCTCGATCTGTCGATGTGGTCATTAGATCACCATGAACCCTGAATAGTAAGTTTCTATGCAAGTCAAACGTGTTGGATTCTGGGATAATGGTACCAGCTGTGCGGTGGATCGTTGGAAGCATATGTTGGTCCGCGTCTGTCCGCGTCTGTCCTGCTGTGAACTCGACAGAGGGAACGAAAACTTAAAAAGCGTGTGGGAACTTTACCCATGGATGGTTGATTTTGGACGGGTTTTCGTCAGATGTTGTTTTTACGGCACTGTCTTGGGCCCCAAAACCACTGTGATGCCAAACGACGCGCACACATCCTTATGGAGGGTCGTGGAGAACTTCATGGTTCCACGTTTGGCAGCCATCTTACAAGCTTCCATTCCACCTTTCTCATCTTTCCCTTCCTACTTACTTTTACAGCGACTACCTTTTCAAGCTTCTCCTCATCGGTGACTCCGGTGTCGGCAAGTCTTGCTTGCTTCTCCGTTTTGCTGTGAGTGTCCAATCCACAATCTAGAGCGTAGTTTGTGACTGCCGTTGCTCAATCGACTTTACTGATTTCGTTTTTCTCTAGGATGACACATATACTGAGAGTTACATTAGTACCATTGGTGTGGACTTCGTAAGTGATCATGATTTATCCGAAATTTGTTTGAAATCGTTTTGTCGATTTCCATTACCTTCATTGTGTCGTACTTCATCTCGCCATCGCGACCAGTCCATTGATCTTGATTCATATTTGGCTATTCGTTGTATTTACTTGTGGTCCCTGATTCACTTTTAGAAAATCCGAACAATTGAATTGGAAGGCAAAACCGTAAAATTACAAATCGTAAGTACATCCAAGAACCGGTCCGCTATTTCTCGTCAGTCATGTGCAAAAGAAATCTCATATGCCAACATCATTCACCTTCGTACTCTAGTGGGACACTGCTGGTCAGGAACGGTTCCGCACCATCACTTCGAGTTACTACCGCGGCGCGCACGGTATCATTGTTGTGTACGATGTGACAGACCAAGACACGTTCAACAACGTCAAGCAATGGCTGCAGGAAATTGACCGCTACGCCAACGAGGGCGTCAACAAACTTTTGGTCGGCAACAAGAGCGATCTTACGAACAAGAAGGTTGTTGACACAAACACGGCAAAGGTAAGCCCATACCCAGATTCCTTTTGCGGGAAACCCCAAGCAAACTTGACAGCACATGTACACGTCTTTGATTTGCAACACATTGGAATTTTATGAATTCGATGACAGAAACCTAATAATTCCACGAATTTTTTTTTAGGAAATGGCTGACCACCTCGGCATCCCCTTCCTGGAAACTAGTGCCAAGAACGCCACGAATGTGGAACAAGCTTTCTTGACGATGGCCAAGCAGATTAAGGACAGGTACGTCCTCCGTTCCTCTTGCTTATCTCCTTTTGTGGTTTTCTGAACTAAGTACATTGCCTGACCTGCAAATCGACGCTCAATAACACGATCTCATCATTTTGTCACAAACCAGAATGGGCACAACGGCGACGGCACCAGCAGGCGGCAACAAACCCACTGTCACTCTCACCGCTGGCAAGAATGTTGCTCAACAGCAGGCCGGCGGATGCTGCTGAGGACGAGGCTAAAGGGACTCAGATCTCCACACGCGGATTTATCCAACCCATACCCCATTTAAAAAATTCCGCAAAAATCGTCAAAGGGGATATCGTTCTCTATCAATAGAATACCTCCATGCTTCCCCTGTTCCCGAATCCCCATCTTATCCTCTCTCGCTCTTCCCCCCTATCCCTTCCCCCAGCCTTGTCTTCCAACCACCCCAGCTCAGCCTCACACCCCCCACTTCTCATCTCTTTGAACCTTGCTTTGGATTAAATTCATGGAGATGGAAATGGAGTATGCGGTCTGTTGGGGCACAACAAGTAAAAAACCAGAAAAAAATGTCGGTATTCCCGTTTTATGTTGAAGGAATCTTTTTTGTTTGTATTGGCTAAACAGATATTCATCACAAAGTATTCTTCTGTGAAATTCGCATATGTTGGTTTTTGCAATGAAGTCTTGCTTCGCTGCCGTGTATATGATACGCCGGACTATCCTCTTCGTTCAGTTTTTATGATCGCAAACCTTTAGAGGGTACCGTATTGCATACTGCACGCCAGATCGGCCATGCTCGTGTTGGGGGCAGAAGGGTTGGTCTTGCAAGTAAGTTAGTTGCAATTTTCTTCGAGGAACGACATGGAGCGAAGGCGAGGGGATTGCATTCCGTAAAAGTAGCTGTCCTGTTTGTCAGTAGTTTTCCAGAGTGGGAACGACGCTGACCAGATTGTGGAAGTTAGCGACGCAGAGGACGGACTGATGGCGGACATAGCTCCAGGACTACACAAGGACTACATATTCCAAACAAGAAGCCAGGTAGTCGACCGTATCATGCCGCCAATGTAGCCCACGAAGTCCACGAGCAATCCTCAGCACTGTCTGATTCCGCATATGCAACAACTGACGTGAAAATGAATGAGCTGAATGTCGTCAGTGGACAGAAATAGAAGCAACCACCATGCTCATCGCTGAACCAACGCTAATCCGTCCCAAGCGTTCTGGAAATCAGTCCTTTTTGCGTTTCATCCCTCACCTCGTGTAACCTTTTACACCGGAGTTTGAAACCACCCTCAAACCTCAACCAACACCGAGGAAACCTCGCCCACCAGACTGCGACCAAACCAAGACCTCGATACCCAACAATGACAGTAGAAGGAAAGAAAATCGTCATTATTGGATCTGCTGGGTGTGGGAAGACGGCGTTGATTCAACGGTGAGTCCTCTAAAGGGTTGGTTGTGTCAGGAAACCCGAATTGAGTGGAACTCTGGACCGCGGGGTAGGTGGGGGTTAGTGGAGGTGGTGGGAGTGGGCTTCAGTCTTGTGGGATAGGGTGTGGTGAATGTTGGAGGGAAATGTGGGTTGAGGAAGGGGGTTGGAATGTCTTTTTGGCTTTGCGTTGGGAGAGTTGGTCGTTCTTTGTGGTGGGCCGTAGGCCCCTTCATGTGGGTGTTCCGCCTGATCACCGAAACCGTCCCACTGCACCACTACTACTCCACCGCTTTCATTAATCTATTCTTCTCATACCTCCTCTTCCCTAAATCTTATGTGGACAATCTTTGTTTTGCCTATTTCCGTGCACGGGTGGTTGTGCACTTTTAACTTTGGGATAAAAGGGCATTCGATGATACTTTCCCTGTGGAATATCTGCAAACGTTTGGCGCAGATCTGCTTGTTAAGACGACGACTGATGGGTGAGTTGGATATTAAGTTGGATTGTGGATTTTTTTGTGAGGAAGAGGAAAGGAGGAGGGGAGGGCGCCAAGCGGAAAGGGAAAGGGGGTTCTGGGTAGTTGTGTGTTTCGTTCCAAGCATGCTGAATGTGGAAAGCACAAAGATCTTTTCCAGAAAAGTGATGCTTTTTGAAACTCATAAACCGAAACGTCTTTTCCCTTTTCTCCATTTGCTTCTGGTGTACACGTCAAAAACTGGATATGATGTTCCCTATGTATTTCCGCACTAAAACATAAACTTTGAAGGCAACCCCGAACGCTGCACATATGGTGTTGCGGCGGACACGAGCGCTACCGTCCGCTTCTTGAACAATTCATTATCGACTCGGATGTAAGCTGAACATTGCCCCGTTTGCCTTTTGGTTTTGATCTTTCCTTTCCATTGCTCGACCAAATTGGATGAAAACGGCAAGCAACCTGCTCACGGGGTCTCAATTAAAAAACCGCATTCATTTCCGTGGCCGTCTCTTCTTCTCTCCCTTTTCTACCCTCCCCACCTCCTTTCGTTTTCCGAATCGAACCATGTGAAAAGGCAGCAATAATATGCTTCGACCTCCTAAGCAGTCAGTCATTTCAGGAATCGTCTTTCTGGTATAATGAGATGAAAAGGTAAGTGGGGAAAGGCCGATTTCTGCCATAGTGATTTCCACCAATTGTATTTCTGCAGGAAGCTGCTTCTATCCTCTCCTGGGTCGGATTTACATCAAACAGAGTCTTTGCGCGGACGTTTAGAACCCTGCATCAAACCCTAGGTTTCCCCCCGCCTTCAATGTGGAAATTAGTACATTTGCTTACGTTGGGCAAATCCTTCTTCGTCTTTTTCCCTCTCCGGAAAACCTTTTACTGCAGATTATCCCCTGATGCACTGATCCTGCTGGTCGGGACCAAGGTAAAAAACTCAGAACAGAAGCTGAACGCAATGGGGTGCAAGGCGGTGCTTTCTTTTTTTTCTGTGACTGGAAGAAAGGGTGGGCCCGATTCTGAAGCTTGTCACCCGTGAACTCGCTTTGTCTGTTGCGCGCTCTTTCAAGTTTCTCATTATTTTCGTTTTTTTGTGGACCGCTTTTGGGCAGAGCGACGAAGCGGATCGAGTTGTGGTCAAAATGCCAGATTGCATGAAACAGGTAATCAAAACGAAGCATGGTTTTGTCAACCTCAAAACCACGTCATTCATTCTTGACCCTTTTTTCTCTGATTTTGTTTGCCAAACACACTTCTAATCGATCATTCCAATTCCACGTTCCGTTCACACTGTCTTTCATCCCCTCCCCTTCATTCAAACAACACGACCACCCTCCCTCCCATCGCCACCGTCTTTCCCCCGAAAAGGCAAAAGAATGGGGCGTGGAGTTTCGATCCGTGTCTTCCAAAACAGGGGCCGGCGTCAGCGATGTATTCGATTATGTTATCCAGGGCTTGTAAACAATATGGATCCTGTCCACATACTGCATACAAAGAGAAACGAAGAAGCATGATGATAGTCTGAAATAATTGTTCCACATGTCGCTTATTTATTTTTCAGGCAGCACTCAAAAATCATCACAATCATCAAACAAGTCCGGCATGGTCGTAACAAGCATCTCTAACTCATCCAACTCTGAGCGCGCCGTTGAAACAACTCCCGACCCACCCGTCACATCAGACCCACCACCCGACGCTCCCCCTTCCATTGTCCGAGATGATGATAATGATGAAACACCTCCATTTGCTCCCGAAAATGATCGCTGAGGTTGGGGGTTTGGGTTCGCTTGCAATGAAGATGAAGACGAATAAGACGATGATGATGCAGCAGTAACTTGCGGAGAATGATTCCGTTGTGGGTGTTCGTGCCGGTGCTGCTGCTGCCGAAAGCCGGCATTGGATGGGCCACCCATCATACCGCTTCCACTTCCACTTGGTGACGGCCTACCCGTGCGGCTACCCCCAGCACTATTAATACTACTACTACTATTACTGCGAACTGGCTGTGGTGTTGTCCGCGCTTGGCCGTAATCCCCATGCTGAACACCATTGATAGCGCGAGTCATGAAAGGTTTGTCTTGATTTGGCTTGGTGGTCCCATTCGAGGATGTGGGTCTACCGGAGGCTGAAGGTGGTCGATTCGATGTGGGCGGAGGCATACTCGATTGTCTTGAGGAAGGGGTTGCCAAGTTGCGATTTGAACTGGGATTGTTGATGGTGGTGTGTGAAGAAAATGCGGGTTTGTTGGTTGTGTGCGAAGCAGATCCGTGGGGTGAATGTGTATGTTGGGGGCGATCATAAGCTGGATATGATGAGGAGGATGAGGATGCTGCTCGATTGGAGGAAGAGCCTGTGGTTTGCTGTCTATACGTATCACTCCTTGCATTTGGCGGTGTGATACTCCGGTGAAAGCTGCTGCTGGAGCCCGTCGACATTGATGACGATGATGGTGACAATGTTCCAGGTGTTCCTGCTCCGTTTGCCACCTTCTGGAAAGGACGATTTGAAAAAACGAACCGGCTACGCTGCTGACCGCCTGGATCTCCTCCTGGTGTCGTTCCTACAGCTCCTCTCGAGGCCGGGGGTCCCCAACTACTACTAGTACTTCCGTCAACCCCACCCCCTCTCGGTCCGCTAGATTGGTGTATTGGATAAGGCACCTCCATCTTTTGTTTTCCCTTTTCTTTCGATTGAATGATCGGACCACCGTTTGCTGGGAATATCGACATGATGTTAGATGATGTCACGTTCAGATACAAAGATCTGGGTGTGGGCCTGAACATTGAAACCTGTCGAATGTTTTAATCAACGGATGTTAGATGAACGCGACAGCTGAATGAAACATTGAACAGGACAAGGCTGTGATTTACCTCTTTCAACTCCAGGACAGCACCCATCACGATCGAGTCTGGGAAGTCGTCAAACACTTTCTGGTGCATGATAGCTCGGATCTCTCCTGGCAAACGAGCGAAGACCGATGAGTGAATGCCAAAGCATCTGGCCAAAGGCGGAAGACATCAAAACCATTTTCATCAACAACGGGGAGGATAGTGATCAAACCTGTTGGGTCCTTCAATGTGAGACTCGCATCTACATCGCTTTGTTTGAGATCCTTGACAAGAACCACCAGCCGCTCGACCTTCTCTTCGAGCTTGGCTAAGGCGATGGATGCTATTCGTGTTGTTTCTGCGTGGTTCGATTCGCAGTAGGTGTGTTAGAGGCCAAGATTGAAACCCATACAATGCATCGAAGGAACAAGTGTACGCCATCCCATCTGGTTCACCAAACAACAACATTTTTTATCCGCGTACCATTGTAATCGGGCAAAGTCTGCAGCATCCGTTCCCATGGCTTTCCGAACTTCGCTTCCGCCGATCTCTTTGCAGACGATGAAAGTGACGATGACGTCCGTGGCCTTTTGTTCGGAGATAAAGAGGAGGACGATGACGATGACGATCGGCTTAGGCTACCGCCAGTCGAACTCGATTCCATCGGTGCAGGTCGTTTCATGCTGACGGCACGGGTGTGATCGTGCTACATTTTGGAATATTGAGGAGAAGAGCAAACGTCATATCTGGCGTCAGATCACTTTAATCATCCACTTCGAGGACATGAGCCTCCTTTATCTACCAAGGCCCAAACTCCCATGCAGTAACCAAATGGGTATCATCAAACGAAATGAACCACTGACAACTGCACTCCTACCGATCCGGATAGTGACATACCAAAGGGGGCAGACACCCGGCCGGCCCGGGCAGTAAAAGCTCTGGTTGAGACTGCGACTGCGATAGTACACCATCGTCCTCCTCATAACCGTACTCCGCTGCAGGAGGTATTTGGTCAGCGAAACCTCCTTTTCTAAGATTTCCATTCCCAACACCATTATCCACCCCAGATCCCCAGCCCAACGTCTCATCCATCGCAAAAATCCCCTCATCATCGAAATTCGGCGCTCTTTTCGGTGGCATTGGTGGTGATTGTTGCTGCCCCCGATACGGTGTCATTGTGGGTGTAGGCGCCTGTTGCTGCCAGTTCTGCTGTTGTCGGGATGTGATTCCACCCATGCCACCACCAACACCAAAACTCTCCCTGCTCGTCGTCCTCCTCCCAAACCCAGCATAAGGCGTATCTGGCATCTCTATCTTCACTTCGGTCAGTGCAGCCCCGGCTCCCGCGACAGGTCTGTGCTGAGGCGCCAATCGTGAAGATGCTGGAGGTTCATTGCTACCAAACCGACGGATTGGTCCTGTTGGTGCTGAATTTGCTATGCTCCCACCGTAATTATTTTGCACGTGACTACCATTCGGTTGTTGTTGCGGTTTTTGGTGGGGAAAGCGAGACTGGCCCGTCGGGTTTGAGTTCTGATGCTGAAATCCCCCACCATTGCGATCCACAAGCGGTTGCGCAGAAAGTATATGCCCAGGAATTGCGTTTGTTCGTTTGTCACCTCCCGAGCCCGGCACTTTCCTCTGGAACCTGAAAATTGCCTTCATTTATGGTCAGTGGAGATTTCTTTTGGTTAGCGATTTCTTCCAATGAAGGGCAACAAAGAATGCGGGAGGGAGTCTAATTCGGTTCTCATACTTCTTTTCTCGGTACTGAATGATTCGAAGACGGTTGCTGATGGTTGGAAAACGTTCGGCCTACAAGAACAGCAACGTCAATGCGAAATGCAGCTGGAAATGCAGGACAGAATGTGTGGACTTCAGCCTACCTGGGTGGTCCTAATGTGAGGGACAAAGTCAGATGAGCATCTGTGGGTGATTCATAGAAAGGCGAAATCAACAGCTTTCTTCGCGTGTGCTTACCTGCATGATCTCTGAAGGACGAGTTTTGGGGTGTTGAAGGACGAGTTTTGGTTGCGATGAGTTTGTATCGCCTTGTGTGCAAGCTTCGTTGACAGGTGGGAAATGGGCGAAAGATGGCATGCTGCGGCGAGGGAGTTGAGGGAGCAGCCGCGGGAGGGACGGGGTAGAAGGAGTGGAAGGAAAGGCAAGAGGAAAGGGAGCGAGGGAAGCTGGGAGGGCACAGAACTTGAGGCGGAATTTGACCAAGGCAGTGGTTGGGAACTTGTGATGTCCCACATGAATTCAAGACGTTGAGTTGATGCGTGCAGATATGGGCGCTTCCGCCAAGCACATACTCGGCCTTGTGCCCGCCTAATCGTGCGCTATTGCGCTGGCTGTTACGATGAATTTCTCACGGAGGAAGATAAGCGGACTACAGCCCTGATTTCGGGACCTGAGAAGAATGATTGCGGGACAAGTACTGGATTGTTCGTATGTTTCTAAGAAAGATATGAAATCGCTTCCCGAACAGGGTATTATTCAATGAATGTGTGTTAGGGGGAGGCATCTATCTATGTGTCTATACATCAATGGTGCAAGTATGATACATGATGAAAAGTGGGTAATGTTGAGAGGTGAAAGACTAGCGTCTCACCATCCTTCTAAGTCATCGGCGCACACTCTTTTTGCTGCAGAAAAAGAGTCGGTATCAGTCTCAAGCGGCCTCTTCTCCCCGACCGCTTGACCATCCTTATTTTCCGAAAGCCCCAGCTCCTTCTCCATCTCCTCCACGGCCTTCTTCAGCGCCTGGTTCTCGACCTTCAGCCTCCCAGCATAGCTCTCCAAATTCGTCGCACGTTCCCTCAGTCTCTTCCTCGATTGATCGGCTGCCTCTCGGTTCTTCAATTTCCTCTCTTCCTTTTTGTCCAGCGGCGGTGCATCCGGGTCACGTTCCAACAGTCGTGCGGAGAGAGATGAGAAATTCGCAGGTTGTGAGCCCTTTGGCTTACGACCTGGTTTCCGTCGAAGGGGTTCTTCGAGTACTTTGCGGCAAAGTGAGAGGGTTTCGGAATTGAGGAGGGAGGGCAGGTCGGTGGGGATCACTGGTGCGGGTTTTTGTTGCTGCAGTAACTTTTGGCGAAGCATGAGTAGTCTCTGTTGTTGCTGTTGCTGGTGTTCGAGCGTTGACTTGGCTTTGTTCTTGTCGGTTCTCTTCAGGGGCGCGGATTGGGGTGCTGGCGATGCAGTCCGCATAGGGACAGAAGATTTGGTCGCATTCGTTGAGGACACCGGCGCCGTATTGATCTGGCTTGGTTTTGTTGGCAGGTTGGATACCGTCGCAAGGATAGTGTTGCTCTCCTCCTGTTTCAATTGAGCACCAAAATCCTGGATCGGGAACCCTTGGTTGCTGTAAACGTTCGGATCGTTTGAGAATAAGGAATCCATATCGGCGAACTCACTGGCGACCAAATCCGTGGAGTAGCCACTGATGTCGGTGGAGTTGTTGATGTTGAAATTGACGTTGATGTTCATATCCGCAATCTCCGGCAGTCTCCCACCTTCCAACATCTGCTCAACGGTCGACTCCAGTGCTAACGCCGTCAAATCTTCAGCACCCAATCCCATCCAAGACGTGCAAGTTGGTGATGAAACGATCGATTGGGCTGGGGATGGGAGCGGATTATGCCTCGAAGAGGAAAGCGCGAGCGGAGATAGATTGTGATGACCCATGGATGTCAAGCCTGGCGGTGCCGTCATGCAGCGAAGGATTGGGGTATGATCCATGATAGGCGACACCATACTCCCCCCACAGAAGGTATCATCCTGTCCAAAAAGCATTGCCGTGGAAGCTGCAGCGTCTGAAAAGTCGAGGAAGGATGGCATGTTTTGGATGTTGTTGTTGAGGGCGGAGGACGGTGTTGGAACAACCAGAGGTGGTGGAGAAGGAAGCGATGTTGTGTTCGTGCCTTGAAGCAGATCTTTGAGGACTAGATCAGTGCCATCGAATGGAAGGTCTGTTACTAACGACATTGTTGAGATCTTTGTCAAATGTGATGTGAGGACTTCTATGTATATTTGCGCGCTTTATGGGTATTTGGCAAGTCTAAAAATGTGGGAAATTGCTCACTCTTGGGGAGGGGGGTGGTGGCGGAAGACGCATCTTTTTGTATGTTGGATGTCTCTTCTAAACTCTCTGGTCGAGCCAGGGTCTGTAGAACATTCTTCCTTTTCCCCTTGTCAGATCTGAAACCGCGAGTGATTCTCGCAGCGGATCATATTTTTTTCTTTGGGTTTCTTGATGTTGTAGGATATCACGGCATTTGTGACGGCCGGACGGGGCGCCCTTCTGCCCTCCCCAGATCCCCTTATCCTCCACAGACTGTCCGAGATATCATCCATTGTCATGCTATCTGGGACGGGGCTGAGGGAATGCTCGAGCCGCTCACACTCTGCGAGTTGTTTCACAATTTTTTCACTATGCTGCATGCAGGGCAGTATGCGCGGCTGCGCGGTGGTCTTTGTGATATCTGCATTTTTTGGTGGTGCGCGCCCGACACCCCTGCATATGTGTTCCGCAACACTGCGTGAGATTGCCCACATGGAAGTGATATGGAAGGGATTTGCGAGAGGACCTGAGAGGCTACCGGGGCGTACGTGCCATGGTACCCTTCAGCGCGCCCTCTACCTCCAGATCAACCTCAACCAGGATATCAATCGGACTCGGGAACCCTACTGCACCCCGTCAACTGCATCAACTGTCAATCAACCCTCCCAACCTTCCCGTCGACCACGCAAAGCCGCGCGTCTCGCATTGGGTGCGTCACCACGCGAGGACCCTGACGCGAGCCTGATGCGAGCCCAGATGCGAGGCCAGATCTGCCCAGATGGCATGACAGAGATGTCCGCATACACCTGTGAAGCAAATCGTCTCAGAACTTCAACCACCAAGACCACCGGAAGAGCACCGACCATCAACTGTCGATGTTTTCGCTCAAAGTTTTCTTTCGCCATTGATGGCGCCCCTTGGGGTCCTTGGTACGTCTGACACACGTCGGATGGTCGAAGAGAAAGGCGTTCAAAGGGCGCCGGGCAAGGCGCCGGGTGTCAGAGTGATACGGGGCTCGGTGCAGTGCGGAAAGACTTCAGCATCGACTGCAGCCTCTCGTCCCGCGCGACCCTCCTCGCGAATGGCATGAGAAAACAAGCTTAGATCAGGAACTGAGTGGTGTGAGCTCCTCTGGTGAACACACATTAGGAAAATAGAGCGGAACACCATTTGGATCCAAGAGACGTGGAGGAGACAGAGGGGGGATGTGCAGCAGCAACGCTGAATGTTTGCTGAGGGAAAACAGTCTGATGCATTGTCGAAAGTCCTCTCCACATCTTCAAACAGGAAACCCTGCCGGAAAACTAGTTTCCGCATCCGTCCCTGCTTCTCAAAGTCAATCTCGAACACCCGCCAAAGACAAAACAGTCGACACACATGTCTTGAACAGTGTCTTGAACGTCATTCACCTTCAAACAGGGCTGCAAACAAGGATATCAATTTGTGCATCCTTCTCGGACCTGTTCTCAGACTGTTCTCAGACTGTTTCTCTAAGCCAACCTTTATTTCTTCGTACACACCCCCAGCCCCTACTTCTCCTTCCTAAACTTCCAAGACCCCAACTCAACAACCCACGGATCCTCCTCCCACCC
>JADGJF010000541.1:0-18451 GCA_027596845.1 Quaeritorhiza haematococci | reverse complement strand
GGAAAAGGGGGGGGATTTGGGGAGTAGAGAGGGCAAAGATTTGCCCATGCAAACAGAGTGAAAACAACATCCAGAAATGTGAACAATCCTTTGACAGTTTGCGGTGACCAGTTGAATACATTGTACCCATCTAAACCACTTTCTTTGTTGCTGCCCTTCACCAAAAGGAAGAACCTCATCAAATCCGGATCCCTCTGCCCCCAAAAAAATTAAACCGATTTCAGATAGAATGTGTGAGGAGTGCGAGGAAGGGGTTGAGAGAGCAAGAGAGCGATAAAGAAAAAGATTGCGGAAGTAGGGCGACGAGGAAAGGAAAAGGGAAGCAAAGCCATAGTTTCGAAAGACACCCCCTTTACGTCAAGTCAAACAAGCCCCCCAAACAAAGGCCGCTATACACGTTTGAATCCTGACGCAAAGGATCTTAATCCCTCCATCTCTTCCTCTCTACCTCTCCTTTCCTGAAAACCCCCTCCCGTTGAGTTAAAGATGTCGATTGCAGGGAAGAAACCGAGTCTCCATACGGTTCTCCCAGCTTTCAAGTATGTATGTACTGTTTTTGAACCCGAGTCCAAATCACTGCGCCATCTCCGTCTCCGCCGCCGCATCCGCACTCGCCGATGAAGGAACGTACCCAACTTTCTTGAGGTACTCTGCCATGAAAGCACTCGCACTCAGGAACCGTTGGTCGGCGTACTTTTCGTATGTCGCGGCATGTTTAGCTGGGTGAGCCACGCAGTCGAGCATGGTGCGTGCGCAGTCCATGAGTTCGTGTTCTTGGTAGCCGGATTGTTGTATGAAGGCCGGGGTCTGTGGATAAAGGGAACGAGGATCAGAGTCTGACGTTGGCTGAAAGCAAAAGCAAAACATCTATCCGTCTTCTTAGTGACATAATCTTAAAAATACATACCCAGTCCCCATTAGTCAAAACCTTCCTCGCCAAATACATCGCCGCAGCCGCAACCATACTCGGCATCCATGCCAAAAACCTCTCATCCACCAACGTCGCCTCAATCAAGTACTTCGCCAACGTCCGATCGTTCACATCATAATTGTCCGCTTTGGAAATTCTTCTCAAAAAGTTCATCGGGCCAGGATAGTACAAATTGAACTCGAGCAATCCCAAAAGGAATCGCTCTGCTTTCAGTATTTCTTCAGAGTCGTAGGCGCCGTCGACCATGTAGACGAGGTCAGCAACGGCGGGGACGCGTTCTTCTTCGTATTTGCAGGCTACAAAGAGGGAAGCGATGCCCACAAGTTGAAGTTTGGCGATGGAGACGAGTTTGATGGAGAGGAAACGGTCGATGATGTTGACGGTTAGGTAGAGGGTTTCGGGGAGGAGACGAAATCGGGAATGGACTTGGACGAGCCAGTCTACGAGGATCGTCCGCATGTTCCAGTGGATCTCGGGTTGCTGGTCCATATATTTAGGGTTTGGCATTGTGTTCATCTTCATCATCATCAAAGGAGAAGAGAATGGGTGAATGGGGGCGAGAGAGATAATCAAACTGAAGGCGGTCCTCTCTCAGTGCCTCTCCATGAGATTTACCTCCAACTGCTTCAAATACAGGTAAATATCTTCCGCGTAATCCGCAACCATTAACGGATCATCGTCCTCATCATCAATCAAAGTTACCGGTCCAGTCGTCATCTCCGCCGCGGCCGCAGCAGCAGCAATTTGCATATGTTTAACACTTTGCGGCTCAACGACAGCTCCAGTGAACGCTGATTCCTTCATTTGCTCTTGTCCATCCACATCCATCACGCTCTCTGACACTTCATCCTCAGCCAAAGGCACAAAGGCAGCCGCCGTCGCCGCAGTCGTTGTCTTCTCAAAGTAAGTCTGACGCACTTCTTGGTGTTGCTGCTGCTGATGATGTGGGATATCGATTTGCATTGTAAACTGTGCCTGTTGCATCTCTTCGGCCGTGACCACACGGTGTGCGGTCTTGGCTGCGGACTTGATGGTAGACGCAGTGACATTTTTCTTTGTGCTTCTGATACGGTTGCTGCTGGTGCTGGTGATGCCTTGTTGTTGGTGACGTGTGGTTGCAACGTTACTAGTAGACCTAGCAGACGCGACAGAGGATATAGACGCCCGAGACGACGCGTTAGACTGTGTCGAGCTCCTCCGCGACCCCCCACTCACCAAAGAGGACGTAGATGAAGAGAAGGAATTTCTAGTAGCAGTCGATTGTTTAGCGGTTGTAGATATGGATCCCGTCGAAGAGGTTGATAGCCGTCCGCCCGTGGATGTCCTGGTCCCGACTGTCCATGTACCAGCAACGGTGCTAGTAGTTGTAGTTGAGGAAGAAGAAGAGAAAGAAGATCGTCCGCCTGACGATGACGTAGTCTTTGTCGGGACTGGCAACGAACTTGATGATGATGTGGTGTGGGCCGATGCTGCAGCAGCGCCACCTGAGGGTCCACTTTTCAAAGATATCGTCGTCTGCCGCAGCTTCGTTGTCACCCCTGCTGAAGTGGAGGTCGAGGTAGTTGATTGACCCTTGGAAGTGTTCTTGGACGAAGTGATCTTCAGTCGAGTATTAGCTGTTGCGCGGGCTTTCACAACCCTGATGGCTTCCGAAATTTCATTCTTAGGCTTGACTGTTGTGGTCCTAGACGTCGTCTGCTATTTCAACACGAATTGACAGCAGCGGTTTCGAGTTAGTTGTCTCGTTTAGGTGCTCTCGAGCGTGCTGTAAAGTGAAATGTGCAAAGAGAGCGATGCGGGCCAAGCCGACATCGTGTGTTTACAACACGTACCTTTACATTGCTCACATCACCAAGCGCACTACGCTTTGCGCCGTTCGTGACGAAGGGCTGTTGTTTGGCGGTGTTGTTTGTTGCAGTTCCCTTGATAGAGTTTGAAGTGACATTCTTTCGAGCGTGTAAAGCCATGCGGGTTTGGTCGCCGGCGCGGGGCACGTACTGGTTCTCATCGGCGGGAGCAGGGCGCTTCAGAGAACCAGCAGGCCACCTCGTGGCGGATGTTGTTCCTCTGGTCGGTTGCATAGGAGCCGACCGCCGGAGTCTATAGATGACAGTTGTGCTGGAATGTTTACGATGTCCGACACTGAATCGCTACCAATAGGGGGGAGAATGAGGAGTGAGAGTAGCAGTGATTTCGTAAGGGATCAAGGGAGGTGATAAGGGAGGAAGAGGGAGATTCAGCGTCGGGGTTCGGAGAGCGACGGGTGGGGGAAAGGTGGTTGAAACGAATCAGGAGGGAGCGCTCTGATATGCGAATCACAAAAAAATGTTTTCGGTCTCCGGTGATTTCTCAATCTCTCTCTTGTTCAACTCTGTCACTCGAAGACTCGCAGATGCCCGCAGATACCCCGCCATCCATCCACACCTCACACACCCAAGCTGCTAGTACCAACCAACACTGAAGAACGATTCCCAACAAAAAACCAAAAACTTCGAAACACTGATGCTCCGTCGCAGTTCCCGCGAAGTCGAAGTCCAAAAGCAAATGCAACTTGAAAGAGGCAATCCTTCTTTCTCTTCACATTGCCGCCCCTTTCATGTCTTTCTTTGTTGATGGCGCTGGACCCTCTTGCTCCCTTTTGCAAGATGCTTGACTTGGAATCCATTCATTCTGACACATGCGCTACAGAAATAGGGCGAGCGCCCAACTATGTGCCTGGAAGGACCAGCGTTGTCCAATGGCGCTGATCCCTCGTCCCCCATTGACCCACCACTTCCAGATGCAGACCACCGAATCACTACCATACGCAAAATCAAGGATAGACATAACCAACGCTGCAAACGCACTCAAGCAGCATCTGACAATAGACGAAATGGGGTGGGGGTATTCTTCGAACCTGCAATGGGGTGGGTCAAACTTCCAACTTGAACTTGATGCGCACCTTAGTTGATGATGCTGATACCGCACAGGCAATTATATGCGGATTCGATTATCAATAATAAAAAAAGAGTCTACTCATATAAAATCATGTTTGCTTTGAAAAGGGGAGATTTTTATGAAGAATTGGATGGGGAATTTTGTGGATGTTGTGGGCAGGTTTCGAAACCCGAGTTACCACCGCCAAGCCTCATACCAAATGTCGTCTCCGAAAGAAACGGGTTAGTGAATCAAAAAAGATCGGAATTGGAAAAACCATCGGGATTTGAACAGAGCCGGTGGGAACGAAATGAAAAATCAATCGAATATGAACGACTTTTCCATGATTATAGAACTTATGAAAAAAGAATAAATAGAAGGGGTATCTCCAGATGTAGTAGATGTACGTAAAGAAAGTTTCAGTTCGCGTCAAGCGAAACTCAGAGTGCTAATCACTGAAGTGCGAAGGTTTCTGCAATGAAGCATCGCCGCAACCTGTTCAGACCACGTTTAATAGATGGTGAATGGATGAAAAACCGTCAGTGATGGATATTCGTACAAGAAGGAAGACTGTGAATCTCTCACGACCAACTTTATGCAAGCAATCAAACCTTGAAGGTCGTTTCCAGGGAAAATAGGATGATGAGCACGAACGAGATCCAGAGACTGTGTCGGTATGCCACAATCACCCATACGCTCGCCACCAAACCAAGCATATCAATGGTTATCGACAGGGCCGTCAATTTGTAGTACTAACAGACAAAAAAATCAATAAGACCAGTCTACTGCCTCGATCAACTGCTATCAACAACTAGTTACAAAGACAGTGGCACGTACCAGATTTAATGAACTTGGTCTGAACTGATCCTGCGCAAACCACCCTAGCAGCTGAAAAGATGAAACAAGCGATGGTCCTGTCAGTTGGGAAGTTAATGAGATGGAAGAACTGGTTCAAACAAACAAGACACACTGTCCTGCATCTGTTAACTCACCAGCAGTATCAGATCCTGTCCGCTAGGTAACAACGCGACACCGATTATACTCTCAAAGGTATAAAAGAGCAAGTTGAGTCCCTGCGTTGCGGCAATGGATGGATCAAAGATGGCATTTAGAACAAAAGCAGGTGTTGATGTTTTGGGTCCTTTGTGACTGCATTTACGCGTCCCATGGTCCGTGTGTTTCAAAGAATCCTTACCAGAAGAACACTGAGAGTAGTCCTAAACTTTGCTGTGGAATTGAGAAACGAAAGATTCAGACGCATTAGCCGTCGATTCGGACCTGAAACTCTTTTCATAACGCGTTTGTAATTACCTGCAATACGCTGAGCAGTCAACGAAACCATATCAGGTTCTAACGATCGCTGATAATGTTCGTCCCCCTCCAGCACAAATATATTCGCATCATTCCCATGATGATTAGGTTGGTAGCCTTGTTGTCTATTGTTCCCGCAGCGAGCGTTCGACGACGTCGCTCTATTTGAAGAGGGATGTGGAGGAGGGAACGTAGCAGAGGTTGGAGTACGTTGTTGCTGTTGCTGTTGCTTTTGAAGGGGAGGGCGAAGCGGGGATGTTCCAGTAGTTGTATCGCTGTCCCATTGGAGAGGAAGTAAGTTTGAGGACTCGTGGTGGTTCGCTGCATCATCGTCTATGCGTTCGGAACGAAGGATGACGGGAGCGGGAGGGAGGGATGGTGTGGCGGATTTAGTGGTGATACCAGTACCGGCGGCTCCTTCGGGGTCGCCTTTGGTTGGTTTCGCGGACATTTTTAGCTACAGAATGGGGCGTCGGGGTAAGGAGGTGAAGGAAGGGCAGGGTGAAGGGAACCAAAGATGCAAAAGCGCTAAGACCTACAAGTCTGAGAGTCTGGGTTTGAATCTTCGATGTGTGTGACCAAGAGCAAGCAACCCTTTCCCGGGTTTTGTCCTGCGTCACCAACTGTTCTTGTACGACACCACACCCGTCCGGATATTCATCGATGCAGATGCAGATAGGCAACGGCACAACAGGGAGCGCCCCAGGAGGACGTGGCGGTCGTGGACGTGGCAGCGGTCGTGGGGCAAGAGGAGGTATCCCTGGCGGTGGTGGTGGTGGAGGCAGGGGTGATGGCGGTAGTGTTTTCTCACGATTGCGCCCAGGAAGAGGCGGGAGCGCCAATAAGACTTTGATTCTAAACGGTCGAGGTGGGGGGGCAGCCGGGGGAGGAGCAGGAGCGTCATCAACTTCAACAACAACGAATGGCGGTGGTTTGATGACTGCGGGGCGGTTCCAGCGAGGGGGTGCGTCTGGCGTTGGCGCTGGTGTGGGTGCGGGTGCGGGCACGAGTAATGGAACGGGAGCGAGGCTGTCTCCACGCGCTGCGGGACTGGTTTTGAAGAAATTGCAGTCAAGTAGGGGAAGCGTTGCTCCAAGTAAGTATCATTCACCGATTTGATGGGTATATTTGTGGCAATCGGGCAGTTTTGCCTATTTATGTGCTGAACGGTAAAGACGGGTGTCGGGTGTCCTCATTGGACTGAAACTACAAATGCTGATTGTTTGGTTCTCTGTGCTCTCCAGAAAAGTTATCATCCGAAGCCCTCAACCTCTTGAAAGGATCTGTGTTCCAACCCTCAACCCCAATCTCACCAACAACCACCACCGATATCACAATGTCCACATCCTCAACCTCCTCACCACCAAGACCGAAACGAGTAACCACCGTTCAAATAGGGTAAATGCTTCAAAAACCTACCTCTGCTCCACGCGCTCTCACATCCCAAAAATCCCGTATCCATATTCCGTGTCCCATTCCGTCTTGACTTCGAATCGAGATTTCGAGAGAGGGTGGCCGCGGGGCACACGGAAAGTGCTGCTCTCAAGTGCTTCTCTTGTGCTGGAGCACCTCGTGGGGTCGTGGATCGTAATTTGAACGTGATGCGCCATCCATTTGAAACCCCTTCACAAATCGATTCTTCAGAGACACCTACCAACCCACACTCGATCCACTCCCGCTTCAAATACCCACCATCACAGGAGCCAGAATGTTACAAACGAGGATCGGGCGGCTAGATTTGCTACAACTGCTATGGATAAATATAATGAGGTATGGATGGAATGAAAAGAACCAGTCTGCCCTGCGTTCTCCTGGCTATTGACGCATTTGCTTTTTTTGCTTTGATTTGCGGTGGGTGGATGTCTATGGACGGACAAAAGATTGTGTTTCTGACTTTCTCACTCTTGTTTTGCTTGGCCGTCGAAAAGCTCAAAAGACACCGGGAAGTCCTGCGTAAGAAGTACATTCGTGAAGGCAAGATCGCCGACCCGAGCAACACCCAAACACTCGCGAAAGCCATTCAGCTTGTTGGTGAATGTGAAGATATGTGTCCTGAATTTGAAAGATATGAACGGGAGATTCAAATGGGGTTGGATCGGCTGGAGAAGGTCCGTTTGAGATTTTCTTAAAAGGAGAAATGTGTGGGGTGGGTTGGCTCCTTCTGTTCTATTTTAAGAAGGAAGCAAATTCTGATTGCTTTTTCATCGTCTTTTTTCGCTCGGTGGCCGTGCAGATTCCGGGTACTGAACAGGTCGACCACGAGAAAGCTGTGAAACGGTTTCGTAGATCCGCAGCAGGTGATGAGGAACCCTTGCCATGCGACGTGCGGCCACCTCATATTCTTATCGTACGTGACAACAAAAACGCATTCGTCTCCAAAAAGGTCTACCAACCAAAGTTTTCTGGTCCTAATTGTCACCGATCTTATCTTTTCCGTTCTAGAAAACGCTGGACTACCTTATCCACGACGTCCTCGCAAATCATGGCCTTGAAGACTCCTACGCCTTTGTCCGTGACCGTGCCCGTGCAATTCGGAAGGACTTTGTATTGCAGCATTCGCGGGGATTAGAGGCTGTGGAATGCCATGAGAGGATTGCTCGGTATCATATCATGTGCTGTCATGAATTGTGTGATAATCCGAATGTCTCTCTGCAGCAGGAGCATGAACAGATGAGGAAAAGTAGGTTGCAGGGCAGTGATTGCCTGCAAAGAATTTGTCTGTTGGATTCTTCCCGAGTTCCTCGAATGGATTGATACTAAGGTCCTTGATTGTTTTCTCTCTGCAGCTCTCCAAAGTTTGAGAGAATACTACCGGGACCTAGCAAAAGAAAACATCTTCTCCCCCAACGAAGCGGAATTCCAAGCCTACTACATCCTCTCTCACATCTTCCAAAACGACGTCGCAACCAAATCCGAGCAACTTCGCCCCGCCATCTTCCTCGACCCTCAAGTCCAACTCGCCCTCGATTTTCAGATGATGATCCAACGCAACAACGAGTTCTCCCGGGGCCACCCTCGCACAGAAGGTTCCCTCAACAACTACGTCCGATTCTTCCGATGCATCCAGGATAGCACCCGAGTCTCCTACTTGTTTGCTTGTTTGCTCCATATGTCGTTTGTGAGTGTGAGGAGGGGCGCGTTGAAGGCTATGCAGAAGGCTTACTATAATTTTCCAGATAATTTGGATAGTTGGATAGCGGTGGGGACTTTGGTGCAGACGTTGGGGTTTGATGACGAGGAGGAAGCTGTGGAGAATTTGGACTATTATGGGATACCGTATCGGGTCAATCCGGAGGATGGGGTGGCTTATGCACAGATTGGGAAGGTGAAGACGATGGTGGGAGGAAAAGTTAAGATGGAGGCTGGAGCTTTTATTGGTAAGTGTTTGCCGTAAGTCATGCCGCACAGCCGTGGCGTAGGCCATGGTAAACCCTTGCCGTCCTGGATATTTTCGCGACCCGCGAATTTGTATTTGCTAACTAAAACCTCATTTTTTTTCTTGATGCGAATTCGACACGCCAACAACATTTAGAAAACCAACCCGTCAGTTTTGCTCCAAGACGGTCGAACCGTCTTGTTGCTTCCAAACGTGAATCATTCGACGACGTAGACATTGTAGACGGCAAAGCTTCTTTCGGCGCCCTACCTACCCTCTACCGAGCACCCCCCAAGCAATCAACAGTACCACCCGCACCCGTGCGACGACCACAACCCATCACCTCATCACTCACCCCAGCAGCCGCAAGAAATGCTTTCGCCCCACCACCCACATCGGTGGCCGGTCAGTCCATTCAACCCATGTTCGGCGGAACCGATCCCACCACAACAGCACACCTTCCGAAAAGACCACCTGCGCCTCCCCCAGTTGTGGCAGTCAATGTACCTCCGACGCACATCCCACTCGGAGGCCCACTCACGCCCACATCTCTCTCACAGGCAGTGGGCGGGTTCTCGTTTACGAAAGCCGCGGAACTCGCGGAAAAGGCTAAAGTGACCACGGTGTCTGCGGGACCGCCAGGAAGTCAAGGACTCCCACCATTTGGGTTCAATGCTGCTTTGGGGGGCATCTCAATTCCTCCACCACAGACCTCTTCGGCACCTGCCTTTTCGTTTCCGCCGCCGGTAACGCAGCAGGCCCCACCGTCTATGCCGGTCGTACCACGGACGGTAACATCAATGCCGTCATCGTCATTTCCACCATCTGTGCCGCCTTCTGGGGCTCAAGCGGGACCAAGTTTGTTCCAACCATCTGTTGTGCAGCAAGAGGAACATGTGCCGCCGCAGCGCCACTCGGCCAAACGTGCCAAGACTTACGCTGAGGTTGTTAACAAACCACAAACACCAGGAGTAGCCCCCAAACCGACAGGCCCAGCCCCTCTCCGAACACCGCAACAAACACCAGAAGCCGCAGTCGCAGCCACAGCCGCGGCACAACGCCAGCACCAACTCGTTCTCCAAGAAGAAAAACGCCGCCAAAAACGCATCGCCGAAGAATCGGAACACATCCTCAACTCCCTTCTCGATACCCAAATCCGTGCCCTCGCAACCGAGACTTTGGCTCAACAACAAGAAGAGCAGCGCCTTGCCATCGAGCGACTCGTAGCCTCCTACCACGACCTCACCACCTCCATCGGCGAGGACGTTGTTTCGAGTTTGGCGAAACGAGTGGCAGAGGAGTCTTTAGCTGTCGCATGGGAAGAGAAACGTGTATCCGCGTGGACTGTGAGAGAATGGAGGAAAGCCGCGAGGTTGCGGAGGGAGCGGAGGGAACGAGAGGTGTCGGAGCGGCAGAAAAAGGCTGTTAATTTCTTTTTGAATGCGGCGGGGTTGCCGTTGGGACCTCCTGTTGCTGGAACGATTTCGATGGTTTCGGCACCGAGTCTACTTGAAAAGAAGGAATTGGAGGGGGTGGAGAGTGGGAAGAGGAGGGAGGAGGCGGCGAGGAAAGGGATTTGGGCTAAGATGGGGGGAATGGAGGGAGTTGAGAAGAGGGTGGTTGGTGGTTTGACGACTGCGGACGACGATTTGGATCGGAGTTTGGCTAGTGCGACATTCAAGGCGGACCTCGTACGGTCAGTCGCTTTTCAACGGCCTTTGGATCTTGTTGGAATCGTTGCGCCGAGTTTGATTGCAAAAGCAGTCTCCTCCGACGATCACCCACTGCCCCCTTTTGAAAATCACCACATCAACGGCAACAACAACGGTGGTGCTACTGAACACAATACGAAAGCTGTGGGAAAGAAGGAGCCATCGAGGGTAAATGTAGGACCTGTCCATTGGAAGTTGGCGGTGTGTTGTCCGTCTCGGGACAGGGGAGGGGGAAGTGAAGGTGGCAAGTCTGGGCGTGTGAATGAGTTTGCGGGCAGGTGGATGAGGTGTAAATTGATGCGGGAATCCAGTGATGGGACGGATGATGGGGGTGTCTCGTCTTGGAGTCTTGATAACAGGAAACTCAAAGGGGGAGGGGGGGCAGGAAACGCGCTTGATACACTTGATGTTGTGCATGCTTCGAATGTTGTTTGTAAGGTTGCGGAAAGAGGAAGTGGTGGTGTGGTTGGGGAGGGGGTCATGGATGAGGGTGTGGCAAGAGGGTGTGGGGTTGTTGCTAGTGGTGACTTGACGGTGTTGGTGCAGCATGTTGAAGTGAGAAGGAGGGCACAGTATCCTTTGAAGGTTAGTGTGCGCAGATGTTTGTTGTTGGTTTTGGGATTCAGGCGCTTTGGTTGTGCTCTGAGTATGAACATCGTTTATAAAGTTTGCCTGACTTTCTATGCTTTTTTGGAATGATTCTAGAAAAACGCGCAGTGCTTGTGTTCGGGACCCAACGCCTGTCTATTCCAGTTTTCTGTATTCAACGAAGATGACGAGGATAGAAGGTAGCTCTTCGGAATCCCCCATCCCCACCCGCCTCTTTTGCTCTTGTTTCGGGACCGCCACTATAGCAAGTACTATTCACTCACAAAAGCGGTTTTCTTTCAATATGGCGCGCATTGAATGAAGGGAATACTGGGACTGCGAACGAGAACGCCTCTACAGCTTCTTGTCGTGCTTGCCGGCCGAGGCCAAAGTCCCGCTTCTTATGGTGTTTTGGCCTTCACCGGGGATGACGTTCGAAAACTTCACTGATGAGGTACACCTCTCCCAACCCTACCCCCCGCTACTCTTTTTCTCTTCGACTGAGTATCATACGATCACATTCACTAACACTCTAATTCGCATTCATTTTCTTCTCACTCCTTTTGTGGCGTTTGGTAACCTTCAGTTCCCCACCGAGCTCAACGCCTCGTCTTTTTTGGACCACGGCCCGATTAGTAGTATCGAGGCGATGGAAATTCCGATCAGCGAGTTTACGTTTGATGAAGAGGAGGGGAGGAGGAGGCTTCAGGAGGGAGTTAAGTGGCTTGCTGGGCAGGGGCTGAGAACGCCGCCCAAGATGCATGCTAGTATTTTTGATGGTGAGTGTAGGCGAGAGGTGAGAGAGGAAGGGAGAGTGGGGTGGGGGAGGGCTTTGGCGCCATCGAAATTGGATAGGGGAGTCTGACGTGAATGTTCTTTTCATTCTTTTCTACAACGCAAGAGTTGATCAACGGTCATACAAGCAAAGACTTCAATTTCATGCTCCGAAAAGTGTCGAATGCTTTTGGTGTGAACGGCATTGGTACGTTCTCCAGATCCACATTGACATTTTAGCCTTTTTTCCTCCTTTCTCTTGTCTTCGTCTCGTATTTTTTTCCCCTTACACCTACGTCGATGAGTACAAAAACCAAACCTCTAACATCCATTATCGCCACTCCCTCTCCCTCCCGCCTCTTGTATCCAACTTGAATCCTTTCGCGAACAGTCGTAGATCCCCACCTCCACATCCAAGCCTTCAACCTCCTCGCCGACGCCTTCAACACGCAATTAAACGCCACAATCTGGGTCCTCACTCATCCGTTACATCAAGCGATGGCGTGGCCTGCAAAGGAGTTTTCTATCGAGGGCATCACGATTAAAGGCCAGTCGAATAATTATCCGAGCTTGCCTTCGTGTACGTGGAATTCGGCAGAGAGGTTTAGGGAGATTGAGAGGAGGCTGGGGATATTTAGGATGCCGAGGATGGAGGTGGCACCTGATAGCAATGGGGATGAAAACGGCGATGTTGAGGGGCTGTTGAGGTGAGTAGAAGAAAATGGGAGTGGCGAGTTTGTTGGTGTTTGGGTGAGGCGTTGGTATTGAGGTTACAACACTTCAAGATGGAGTTTTTGATAATTAACCCTGTTCCCCATTTGTGTGTGTTGTTCTCGTGTTTTAAGGTGTTTAAGGGAAACAACAGAACGGTACATGACGAATTTGATACAGAGTGCGCCGCATTTACCTCGCCCGACGCTGCGTATGGCGTATATGGAATGGGTGGGCGGGTTGGTTGGGTCGGAGTTTCACGCACGTGGTAAGTTCCATCTACCGATCATAATTGTAACGTTTGGCGTTAAATAACGTCATCGGTGCTCCCTGTTTCTCACATCCTTTCTTACTGACCATGTAACGTACGAAAAATCTTGCACGCAACAGGCTTCCCCTTCACCCGCTTCATCTCATCCATCGCAACTACCCTCACAACTGGGCTCGAGCAAGAACTCAGCACGGGTCTTGCATCTGCACCTACCGCACCCGCCCTGCCCGCTCCTCTCTTGTACTTGCCTGAACTTGTTGGAGAGGCAGCGATTACTTATCGGAGTCAGACGATGTCCCATTTCGCGAAGTGGGAGGGTGAGTTTGGGGAGCGGCTGAAACTTTTACAACAACAGCAGCAGAACTTCAACCTCAGGCCGAAGTCAGTGATGGTATCCTCCGTGGCAGCTGCACATGTACAGGCACATCACCGATTATCAATTACGCCGGAATCGAAGAGGAAGAGGGAGGATATTGAGGACGGGGATGAAGAGGAGACGATTATGGATAGAGCTGTGCCGGATTCACCAAGGAGGCAGAAACATCCTCGAAGGGATGGAGTATCTGAGTTTTTCAGGGCGATACAAGAAGGGATGAAAACTCTGAAGGACACCAAGGCAAAGTCGCAGAAGTTGATGTGAAGGGGTTTTGCAACTATCAAGATTTGGAATCATTTGTAAAAAAGGGTCTTGTTTGTTATAATAGTTTTTGTGTAAAAAATATCACCGTTCCCTGCCTATACATAAACGTCATTCCCCTCTTCCCCTCTCCCCCTTCGTTCATCTCCCGTTTTCTATGGTGGTTGTGTGTGTGTTTGGGTATTGCTCGATATGGATGGGATATTGAGAGGGTAAATACATAAAGACCATAAGCTTCCCCAACGGCTTACACCAAAACATGGCATTTATTGAGCTTGAGGTTTTGGCGGTGGTGCACTCTCCGCCAAAGTCTGCAACTTCTTTTCGACGTCGGTTTCGGTCAAGTTTTCGAGTGAGATTTTGCGTTCTACGCCATAGGCTAATAACATTAACAGAACGTGGTTCGAACGGAATTTGGGATGGTTAGAACTCGTGGTTACTCACATTCTCTTTGGGATAGTTGAAACCCTCAGGCTGAAAACTTACGATATCTGGCGAATAATCTGGCTTCGACGCCTGAAGCTTCTCTGACCATGAATTTCAGGTTTGGGTTTGCGGCCTTGATCTTCAAGTAGTGGTTGCCGACAAAGTCCCTATAAATGAGCAAGAGAATCAAACCAAGGGAAGAAGATCAGTGTAAGAAATTGGTTGGTTTTGCCACCGGCAGAAAAGCCTTATTCAAAACCATGCAACGTTGAAAGACCATTCACTGCACACGTTTTGCGATCAGACGATGAACATACCTCACACCCTGAGAGCCCTTTGAAGTCTGGCACAAGTGAACGCGGAGTTCCTGGATGTTCTTCGAGAGAGACGACCGCCACGACATGATTTTTGGTCTTGGGGAATGATTTCAGAAGGTAAAGGTTACAAAAAGTGACACACGTATTACCAGGGGACCTCTCCCATCGATTTTTTTGCCGGTGTCGCGTCACATAGGTGTACACGAGCGCACTGCTGTCTGCCTGCCCAAGACGTCTCCGTCGTCAAGATTAAAATGCGGCGATTCGCTCAAAGAGCACAAAGGACCTGCTGCGGTCCTTCCGCCGCGCAACAAAACACTCCTCGGCTACCATCGTCCAAAACCAAGCCCACTTCCTCCCATACGATATCAACCCCTCAGCAACAACAACAAAGACATGCAACAACTACCGCCGAAACCCATTACAGATCCGTATTCCACAACGTTTTCAGCGGCGCTCCTTACACCAGACGGAAATTTCCCCATGCCCCACGAACTCATCGCAGTTCCCATCCCACCATTCCACCGCTTGTTCCGGAAACGCTTGACCTCCCGACTTTTGAGGGACAGACGCAAAGTCACCGAGTGTCTGGGACAGATGTGAGAAGCAACACACAGACGTATGGTGGAAGAAGACAAAGAAATCCAAACGTCCTGGGACACTCGGCAGCTATTACAGTAACTGGGAACAAGATGCCGGGGTGGGAAAGGCTATGGGAGGTTTTGGTTCAGGACCATCACCAGCAGCATCGCAGGAAGCGAAAGATCGCTGTGCTAGATACGAGAAGCCGGGATCAAACGGACGGTCAAATAAACAAGAGCAAACGGTCTCCAACCAAGTGGAAAGATCAGACTCAGGTATTGTTTCATGACGGAAATGTGTCTATGGAAGTAGATCAATGTGAAAAATAACGCATCTGGCTGATGTCACTTTCTGTGTCTCCAGCTTTACAAAACACTCGAAACGGAACTTCAAAACATTCGTTCTCAACCACGAGACATGCAACTAAGGCTGCTGCACCAAACATACACGGGACTGTGCGAGACTTTCAACCAACAAGCAGCATTATCATCAACCACCTCAACGAAGAAACACAACCAATTCCATCCCAGTGTTTTCCCAGTCGCCGTAGCGTACCTTATCGAAGACTCTGCAAGAATGGGCAGGCTAGATCTGGCGAGCACCATCATGGGACAGTACTTGGCAGACTTTGCTCCACACGCACAAGAAGAACCCGGATCGTCGCAGGAAGGGATCGAACCGACAGAGCTGTTTTCGGTGGCTCCATTCAATGCGTTGATCAAGTTGTATTGCAAAGCTGGCGAGATCGAGAAGGCTCAGATGGGTAAGCAGCACATTCTACTTCTGTGTTTGCGGTATTCGGGCTTTTGTATTCCATCGCTCTTTTGAACACAGAGTCCTACTTCCTTCACTTTTCTCGCCAGTTTTCGAGGAAATGCTCCGGTTAGGAGTCACACCCACGCACGCAACATATGCATCACTCATTCATGCGTACGGCTTTGATGATTCCGAGTCAATCCTTCACTTGTTGGATTTGATGATGCACTCCGAATCGGGAACAAAACCGACTATCCGTCCATCTCTGGCGGTGCTAAACAAGGCTTTATTGGCATGTTTGAATTCAACAGATGCCGAGAAAAAGGCCTACGCGTCCAGCCTTTTCGAGTTGATCCTCGAGAGGTACGGTGTCAGAGAATATGGTGTGGTGTCTGTCAACGCTGACGAGGACGAATCCTCCCCTCTCGGTACATCATCACCACAACCGGAAAAACAGACCGTCGTCGTCGCGGTGCATCCCCCAGCAACCACCGCCGCCGTGCTCTTATCAGCCGTCCGAACAGCAAAAGACTTTGAACTTCTCTTCAAGGACATTCAAAAATGGAGAGTCGCAGGTTCAGCCCTCGTCCAAAAACATTTGTTTCAGGCCTGCTCCCGCGTGGTCTCCCACGAATCTTCCTCGCAAAAGCTTCCCGAATACGACGAAACCCCGGCCTTGGATCTCTCACATCGCCTCTCTTACCAACTCGATGTCGCGGAACGATTGAGGAAGATGAACGTACCGCTAGCGTATGATGCGCGTGAGATCTTGTTGGAGACGTACCTCCGTGCCGGGGCTGTATCTGGCGCGATCAACTTCGTCAAAACTCTTGACGTACCCGCAGTATCTTCTCCATTAGAAAGCCGAGTCAACAATCCCGATGCTCATGCTCACGCTCACGCTCCAGTCCGCTTCCGCACCCTCGTGTCGATCTTAAAGTCCATCAAACCCCCACCAACGGAGGACCAACAACTCCAAGAAGATTCATCATCATCATCAACCACCACACCCCTCGCCAAACCCGTCCATAGCGACTCCGAACTCGTATGGCACATCTGGACATCCCTTCAACGCTGGAAAAAACCCGTCCAGCCGCACCTCTTCACAGCAGTAGTCGAGGCTTTTGGACGTGTGGGAGATTTGAGGGGGGTATGGTACTTGTACGAACTCTTGATGTCACAAAAAACGGATTGGGAGGGACGGCGCGGGCGGGTGAGTGTTACGAAAGCGTCGCTACGGGATGTGAATGCAAACTCGGTGGCTGCGAAGATCCCGTTTTGGAAACGTGGAGGGGTTACGGGGCATTATCAGGGACTCGATGACCCTAATTCTGTTTCGCTTACTGATATGGTGAGGGCGTCCTCCCGGCCCTCATCTAAAATCCCGGAATGGAATGGGACAGTCGTTGATATACCCACCACCACCACCACCACCACTACCACCACGCCCACAACCAGCACGACCCCGTCCACCTTCGCCGCCCAAAATCTCGTCGCCCACCTCGACCCTACATCCCCCTACCTCCATGCCGCCTTCATCCGCGCCCTCGGTACGGGACTCGTCCCCAACATCGACGCGGCTATACAGATTGCAGAGTCACACGTAGACGATGTGGCGATTTCCTCCTCATCACCAACACCACCGCAGAAAAGGGTATTGCCGCTTGTCGGCGCCACTTTGTCGTGCATGCGAACAGAATCTGATGTGGGACGGTACCTGGACCGAATCGTTCAAATGATCGTGCGGGGTCTGGTGGTTTCTAATGGTCAACACCGACCACATGTAGATTTTGATGTGGAAGTGTTCGCGCGAATGATTGCGGAAACGGTTGTGAGGTGCAAGTACCCGACAAATGTGGACCAGGAAAGGATGATGAAGAGGCTGACATTGATGTATGTCAAAGAGTTGAAGGAGATTGAGGGAATGATGACAGAGCAGGGGGGTGTATTGGGGGCGTTGGGGAAGTTGGAGGTTTGGACTCAGCAAGTGAGGCGTAATGGAGGTGCTAGGATAGAGACGAGAACGTGAACCTGATGATGTACTTTTCTGTAAGGATTTTTTATTGAATTGGATGTCTGACTCAGAAAGTAGATGGAGATGAATATTGAAGAAAACTACATTATCCGCCGACATTGTCAACGGACCAGAATCTGGCTCTGTGGTCATCACTAGTAAAGAAGAAAAGAAACCAAAACAATGTGTCAATTAGGATGCGTCAAGCCCACAAAGCCCGCATCAACTTTGGTGGAGCACACAAAGACAACATGCTATTGAAAAATAAGACGGCAACCGGATCCTATCATTACCTGCACGAAACAATCGCGTCGTCTGTCGGACTCGAGACCACGGTTCGGATGGTGCTCCCGTGTGCTTTTCATTCATTTTGAGGTGGGGAAGTGAAAGGTTGATTAGGGTGAGTGGCAAGTGACAACTGGCGACGAAGACCAAAAGAAAGTTCGGATAATGCGGATTGAAAGGGAGATCGTTCCTACCTGGGAACTTGCGTAATAGAGCGCCTGTAAAAGAAATAAACAAAACAAAAGAAAGGGTCAGATCGCTTTTCATCATATGATGTAGGGGTGGGCGGATACAAAACGCAACAACCCGCCCAACCACAAACCAAAAGAAAAAAAGAAGACGAAAGACAGAAAGAAAGTGATTTCCTCCTCACCTGTCCTTGAATCCCAAACCGTAATCGCAAAGCTATTTTCATCGCCACTAACAACAAAGTCCTCGTTTTGCGAGAAGGTGTTGTTGATACGGTGATTCTGTTCACCATGTAAAACGAGGTTCGGTTAACAAGTTTGCCCAACAGCAAGTCCAAAGCGTGGACTCGTGATTCCAAGCTTGTTTCTGTGTCGACTGTTGGGTTGTTGTTTTTTGGCAAGGCGACTTACCCGTGTAGCGCATCCTTCGTACGTAACCAGGCATCGTCCCGAACTGACTTCCCATAACCGACCGACTTTTGATCATTTTCGAAAATCGTGCGAATCCGAGAAAGAAGAGGGGCACATATTAACTCAGCATTTGTCAACAAGATCCGAACCGCACCACTCCAATCTGTGCGAATCCCTTCATGTTATGAGCCCACACCAATCACCCCCAATCATCAAAAACAAAGCTCCCCTCCCTCTCTTGCAAC
>JADGJF010000540.1:0-18468 GCA_027596845.1 Quaeritorhiza haematococci | reverse complement strand
CCCCCCTTCCCACCTCCCACCACCGTCCCTACCAACATCACTACCGATTGTCTATGATCATATCCTGTTCCACGTCTTCCTCCTCATTTTCATCGCCGTGATCATGTTCATTGTCTTCATTGTCTTCATCATCTTCGTCCTCTAGGAGATCATCCAAGAAGAAATCAAAATCAAAATCACCCCTGTCGTCGTCATCATCATCCAATCTCATCCCCGTTCAAAGTCCTCACTGCCGCCATCATCCAGAACCATATCGTGAATTCCGTCATGAGATCCATGCTGTTGTTGGGGATTTGCCGCTGACACAGATGACACAGGTGAATTCCAAAGAGCCTTATCAATATGTTGGTATGTGTATGCGGGTGTTACGTTCCAGGGCACGCGACCGCCTTCGGACTTGATGTAGTAGAACAGATTGGCCCTGTGGCAATTTGCCGCAGGATCATCGCGATCCAGAATTGCACCGTAGTTGTCGGGGGCAGTGACAATGTTGGCCCTGTTGCCGTTTGGTGCAATTGGTGGACACGCTGGACGCAATGAACCCTCTGTCTCATCCAGCACCCAAACCATCTATGGAAAGGTGGGTTCCCACTGCGTTTCTTGTGGGTGCAGAGTACCTTCAGACCCCATGCAATCCTGACGTCCAAGAAAACGCATTTTCTATTCATCAGCTGCGTTCTGGTCCCCAAAAGTTATATTGTGCGAAATATGTGGAGAGAGAAATTAAAAAAGATTTACATTTGCGTGAATGATCGGAGTGAAGGACAGAATTTTGCTACAGTGAAGCTACAATAGCGCTAACGAGGGCTAAAAACTCGGGACTACCTATCTCCGCCATTTGAGGAAAAAAGAGTGTCATATACTTTACAACGCTGATCAATCGCGAAATTCAGACGTGTGTTGATCGTGTACATCAGAAATTGCAGGCGGACCGTCCAAGAATGTTGCGCGTGAGGGGTATCGTGATCTCGAAAGGACGGGTGGCGACAGGTCTATATCGACTTCCACCAGATCTCCGGGGGGCAACTGAAGACCGCCCAATGGCAGGGCGATTAAAATCACAATCCGATGTTGACTGACGAGGCTTTTGAGATGGATACGTCCGCAAACCTGCTGAACGATGACCTGCACGACAGCGAGTGACAGACCTAACGCAGCGGACTGCTGAATCCATGAAGACGTTCCATCGATGCGCGTAGAAAACGGTGTTGCAATTTCTAGCAAGTCGTCCTTCTTGGTCAGATTTCCTGGGTGGGCTGTTTGAATGATGCACACCTTATCATTGGCGTGGACGGTGAATGTGACATGTCGGTCGAGAACGAAAGCTCTCACATACGCAAGCAGCCTTCCCATCATTTCACTGAACAGCTCCTCCGACATTGGTAAAGAGCGATCTTCCGTCCCACCCTGCAGCTGGTTATCCACGGTGACGAACGCACTTGCAACTCGTACCCCGAGAGAGGTCATAGCTTGAGCGACAGATATTTGACAGGTCCGACCTTGTTGATAAGCAAATGCAGCTTCCCGCAACTCGAGCATTTCGTTGATGAAGTCTGAGGTGTAAGAAGACGTGTCGGAAATGCGTTTCATGATGTCATCCAATCGGTTAACCTGAATGTCAGCATCAGCACCCCTGCTCGAATTGGCGAGGTTGATAATCTGCAGAAGCGGATGGGGGAGCTCCCGGCATAGAACGACCATGAACTGTGATCGGCTCTCAAACGCTGCGGCTGCTCTGTTCTCCGCGTTCACGAGTTCCATCAGCATGTTTTCGACGTTGGATAGCGCCTCGTCACGTTGGCGAAATACCTCGATGAATCCCACGCAAGTAGCAACGAGCACCAGGACATATCCATGCAACCCGAAGATGCGGTCGATGTCGTCAAAGTACGCCGCCGCATAGGCGTTAACAAGGCCAGTGAAGAAACATCCGGTGTATGCACCCGTAGCCCCAAGCAGGTGAGTCATGAGTAGCAGCCATGGGAACGCGAGATAAATCCCCAGCTGTGTATCCGCAGCGTCGATGAATCGAAGTCCGACGTACAAGAGATTCAGGGCGACCAAAACGCCGTAAACCCCCAAAGCGCGGTTACGCCGCTCACGTGTGAACTGGAGAGGAATCTTGTCGAGGAGGAGGGTGAACGGCACAGTTAAAACGCTTCCAACGAACTCACTGACTAGCCATATGCCGTGCATCGTGTTTTCCATGGGCAGGAAGCACATCCTCACAAGCGCCGCGGTGACGGCGGATCCAGTGAGCAGGGACAAGAAAAGCAGCAATGCATGGCGCACATTTTGCAAATCAATCGCTATGTTCGGCTGATCGAAACCGGTTCTTTCTACCCCGCCCCAACGATCCACCAGTACTTCCGTGATGAAAACGCTCGTTGAAACTGAAAGAACGGCGAAAAGCGCCAACATCCCCGAGAGAAATGGCGGAGCCGAGGTGCAAAAAGCGGCGAAACTACTGACGAACATTGTCAGCAAGACAAAAGACCTCGATCGCACGGACGACGGGGTTTTGAGAAGATATCCCACGAACAGTCCATTGCAAGGCCATAGAACAGCCAGTTTATACGCCGTGAACGACTGCGAGATGCGCGTCGCGAAGATGAAAATGAGGACGATCAGAGGAAGCTGCATTGTGGAATTTTAAAAATCGGAGCAAGTGAGAAAATTATGTAAGTGGGATTGTACAAGATCGTTACTTCTTCAAATTTGCGGACGATATCATTGAATTTGAAGGCCGGTCATCGTCGGAGTCCGACCCTTAAAGCCAAGATAAGGGATGTTGGTCCTTCAGGCGGCATGCCTACCTCAAAAAGGTACTTGGGGTAGTTGCTGACGTCAAGCTGAAGGACCAGCGACCACGGCACATCAGCGATGAATCACCAAGGAACAAACAGAACGATTCATTCCCTATGGCGAAAAGGTTCTGAGAACCCAACGACTGCACACACAGGTCGTTGAACGAGAAACGATGTTTTGCCTCCAGTGGCGTTTTCGAAAACCTACTTGTGCTGCTATGTGCTGTTCTGACATGTTCTCGGGTCTCTTGGTGGTCGTGTGGGGGACATTTTGTGTCCGAGGGCAACGGGGCATTTGGAGATGCTTTCCCACCAGCATTTGGCGTAGTAGGGCGCCAGACTTTTCCCAAGATTCAGTCTAAAATTCTGGCGAGGTGACGCTTCCTCCCGAGATAGTAATCATTTGTTTTCAAGCACACCCTCATCAAGCGAAACGATCTCCCCAGTACTGACCAAGTGTTACCACGGCGAACTTAGATGTAGAGGGATGTTTCGCGGACTTACCGCAATCTTCGATATGGCGTCCGTCGGCTGAAATATCCGATTCGCATGTCATGTGGAGGGGGCGGTGCGAAGCTCTTGTTCCAAATGTCCCCCGACTCCTTCCGATAGTGGCTGAGTGAGGAGAGAGATCAGGAATGAAAGAGAAATACTGGTTAGTGGTCAATAGAACTGGGCTTACATCTCCCTGAATCCGAAGGAACAGAAATATCTTTTTTTGGAAGTGGAAGCTCACCCTCAGCCCCCACTCTTTCCACCCTTCGAGGCGCCGCAAACCGCAATCGGCCTTGGCAGTCAGAACTGGACATCTATGACCTTCAATGTATGCCATATTTCCTGATCTTATTCCCCTATGTCGGCCTGTGAACCCATCACTAAAGCACTACTTTTCCAATTCATTGTGCAGTCCAAAATGGTGCCAATACAACTCGTTTTTATATTCATCTTGTACTTTGGTCTTTCACGACTGTCGCTGTGCTTCATGGTCAACGGCGTGGCTTTATTCTGGCCTTCCAATGGACTCTACGTTGGATACCTCATCAAAGCATCACCGTCATGTAGACCCCTCGTCGTCCTCCTCCTCATCTTCGACAATTTCCTGTCGCTTTGCCAATCGTTCCCGCATTCGATGGCCATGAATTGGAGCTTAACAGTCGCTGTGTATATACCGTTGACGGCATGGGTGGCAAGAGAGTTAGTTGGTCGGTTCGGTAACATCAACAAGGGAAACGGCGAGTCGGAGAAGAGACCAGAGTTGACACGCAGCGACACCAACAACATCGACATGAAGAAGATTGACCTCCGAAATGTGAGCCATACGGTTTTGCTGTTCGCTTCCTTGCTCATCGCACCCACTATCGGCGCGGCCTTGGCGCACTGCTTTTTCTGGTCCATGGACAGCGAATCGTATACCTTGTGGCTAGTCAGCGAGTACGCGGGAAGCCTTTTGATGGTCCCCTTTGTCCTTCTTCTTGACGAGTTTCCAAAACAGTTCTGTCAGTGGCGTGCTGTATGGACATTGGTGGTCTTGGTCGGCATCAACTTCTTGTACGTCGCTCTTCGTCTTTTGAACGCTGCGGATACAGCGTTGGGCCTTTACTTAAATTTTCCGTGGTTGCTGCTGATGACGGCAATGTTTGGCGCTTCAGGGGCGTATACAGGGTGCTTCGTCGCCGGTATGATAAATGGGTACACCGTCGTTTGGCTTGACGATGCAACGACGTTCTACTATATGTGCGGTCGTCTCCTAATCCTCGTATTCACCTGTGCCGCATTTGTCGAGGTATTTCGCCAGCGCGACGAAGCACTCACCCACGTCGAGGGCATAGTTCAAGAACGCACCGCGCGACTCACGGAAGCAGTATCCCAGCTCATGCGCGCAGAGCAGAAGACACTCTCAGCATTAGAAAGTCGAACCAGGTTCATTCGCTACCTTTGTCACGAATTGAGGAATCCCCTCCATCAGATCAGCAACCTCACCCACCAGGTCAAGGACGTACCGAAAGACGAGGTCGATGGTGTGGTTGACGATATTGTTCACGCGGCTTCGTACATGATGGGGTTCATTCAAGACATTTTGGAGTTGCGGCAAATCGAAGCGCCAGCATCCAAGGCAACTGACTGTGACGGCATGGTATCGGTCGAACAAGCCACGTCTTTCTTAACGTCAAACTTGGCAAGCCCTTCTGTCGAACTTGAAACGCAGCTATCCGAGGGAATTCAACCGCTTGCCATCCCAATGTCCAAAGGGCGATTCAGCAATATGTGTCAGAGACTCATATCATACGTGCGGGCATTCAACCCAGACCGTCGACTCACCCTCTCGTTTTCCGCGTGCAGCAACGACAGAACATGTCGCATACAGACATCCCACCACGCATTTATTACATCTGAAGATGATCTCCGTGAACTCGTTATGCCGTTCTCGACGCGCGCGAAGGATTCATGGGTTCCGGAATATGAGGGTTCGGGGTTGTGTCTTGCAATCGTCCGCCAGATAGTCGAAAGAGCAGGAGGGCGTATTCACCTGCGCAGCATCGTCAACCAGCATCGCGTCATCTCGACTATCATTTTGCCTTTGAGCGGAACCCATCTTCCGCCTGGGGATCTCGTCCGAGTCGAAATCGACACCACAGCGGAACCTTATCTCCCCAGTCCTGGACTCCCAAATCGAATCCAGCTCGACGACCACCCACACAACAACGACAACCACCAGCATCAACCACACAATACAGATGCGCCTGCTCCACCTCCCACAAAACACGCACCCACAGTGGCACCTCGACCAACACGACGCAAAGTCCTCATAGTGGATGATTCATGCATAAATCGCAAAATCCTCGCCCGCATCTTCCAAAATCTAAATTTCGAAGTAATAGAAGCCGCCGACGGTCAAGCCGCCGTAGACGCCTACCGCCTCATTGCCGACAGTACCACAATCGTAATGATGGATGTGAACATGCCGGTTTTGGACGGTTTCCAGGCCACATGCTTGCTCAGAGAGATGGGTTGCGAGATCCCCATTGTCGCGGTGACGGGAAACTTGGTTCAGGATGATGAGGTGTATTATCGAGTGGGATTTACGGAGATTGCACCGAAACCGTTTTTGAAGAAGCATGCGCAGGACGTTGTTAAGCGGTATGGTTTGCAGGGGGTCCTTAGTGTTGATGGATTTAACGAGGAGTAGGTGGTTGTTTTGGGTGGGTTGGTGGTTTTATTTCTGATTTTTGGCCGTTTTGATGGTGCCGGTGACCGTATTCTTGAGTGTGCATATGGACATCGCGCTTTCCTTGCCGGTTCGGTAGATATCATCTTGTTGGCGTTTCGGGCGATGGTTTCTTCATTGGTAATGGTCGAAGTAGTCCGTATTTTCGAAAGAAATAAAATCTACACCTTGCACGTCAGATTTGAGGATCATCCTATCTCCGAAAAGGGATGTGTCGTTATCCCTAATGATAGTGAGTCCAAGATGGAAAACACCGACGGTAAACAACAGGGTAGAACCCTCCCCCTCCCTCCACCCCCTCCACCACAGTCTCCTTACAGCAGACACCGTTCGATTCAAGGACAGAAATAAAATACTCATGTGGAGGACAGCAGATGAAACGCTGCGCGTAGCACGGCGGAAAGGAAAAAAAAAAGGAAGAGTCGCAGCCGCTTCATCGCTCATGTCTGCCGAGACAACAACAATAAGTGGCACGACACCAATTCACGCGTCGTCTCCCGTCCCCCATGGCGCGATTCTTGATCTCGTACGCGATCAGAACCGATTTCCAAAGGTGCAGAGCACCTTCATACAAAAACTGTCGAGGGATACACGTTAATGAATGGCCATGTGAGATATCTTGCAATCTTTCAGAAGGAATGATTACATACGTATGAGGGTCGCAGTCGGTGACGGAGCCGTTAAAGCTGAGAACGTGAGTTTAGCCGCTGTTGTTAGTTCCCTCCTAGACTCTGACCCTGCTGATCCTATCCTAATAATGTCTAGGAATCTCGACTGAAACTGTGTCTAGCACGACCTTTGTTCCGTTTCTATATGCATGTACGACGTCATGACTGCATCCATATGCGTTGTTGTCCACAGAAAAACTTCCGATGGCGTCAGCCTGGGATGGCGGGATTGCCCATGGCCACCTGAGAATGGTTGTGTGCCGCTGTTGAAGCTAAAGGTGCTGCTGCTCCGAGAGATGATGACATTAGGCGATTGTGCAGCGGGCACCTCCACAGCCAAATCTCATGGGCAAACAAAACCTTCGCTCGCTCCGTCATGCACATAAAAATGAATCAAGAATCCACAGTCATGCCACATCCTGATTCTCACAGCGTCCCAACTCTCCCAGCAACCCATACCTCTTCAAATCTTCTGCGCGTGTCTCACAACGGCTAACAAACGATCGTGCGTGACGTCTGCCATGCCGTACCACTCTGCCTCCACGTCCTCCGCCAACCATATTTCCGGTCATCGCGACAACGGGGGTTTGACATGGCTCGACATGGCTGGCCTATTGATGTCCATCAAAACGAGTACGATGTTGTTCACCTCGTTGAATCCGAAGAGCAAGACGTAGAGGGTAAAGATTGAAGATGGGCGGGACGATACAGACGCGTACTTTTTGGGTACGGCTTCTTTGCCATCGAAGTGGGGCTGAAGATTTATCGGTTGACGCAGGAGTCATCAATAATATCAAAAAGAGCCGGAGCTGGTGTTGATACTGGTGATGTATTTGGTGGGCATTTGAAGTTGGTGATGATGTTGGTGGTGATGTTGACATTGGTGCTGGAGTTGACCCGCGGGGCGCTTGCGTTCGTGTTGGTGTGGATGCCGATGACCTTAAGCCATCCTGAAATGAATGATGACGACCGCGTAGTGGTTTCGACTTCGACCTGTACGAGTTCGCCAAGCGCCAACCCCAACAAGGGGGACGGTGCACTTGTTGACTAGGCTTCGTAGATGGATCCTCACCCCTGCATCTGGAAGAGAATGTGTGCGATAGGCACTGAGAACGCCGATGGATGAGGATTCGATGGTTCCCTTGCGCGTCTTGAACATTACACCATGCGTTCTGACAAGTTCAGCAACTCGGAGCCAAAGGAGAGAATTATGGTCGTTCAGTTCAGCAAGTTGGGAGTCAACTCAACCTCGTCCGGAGAATGACAAACCGGGAAGGGCCTGGAAAAGGCTCAGTCCTCCTTCTTGCTCAGGGTACTACCACCAAGGCTACTGCGAGACGGGCGCCGCGTAGATGAACGGAAGGACGTGTATATGCAACTGCATTTCTGGATTCGAAAATGAGGGAAATGCGAAAGCGATTGTCATCAAGCTCCAAACGAACATATTTCTTCCCTTCCCGAAATGTGCAGACCACTATCGCCATCTTCGGCGAGCGGCACGCATACGTACCCGGAACAATGGTGCTCACGCGTTGATAAGTAGCTATTAACGAGCAAGATTACCAACATCCGTAGTCGAAACGCGTTCTGATTTCGAATTTTCGGAGTTTCAAGTTTCTGAAAGCCCTACACGCAGATACGCAGGTTGTATGAAAGTGGGAATTGGAGCGGACGCCGATATGTCCTTTTTGGATATTTTGCCGCAGTTGGCGACTTCAAACTGCCGTTCTGACGTGATCGTGTTTGGTCATGTGAGAGATATTGGGGGACATTAGGCACTATAAGGCCCGGGCATTCGCAAGATCCTAAGGTTTCAGGAAGCGACGGCAACGTTTCTTTCGGGAAAACAAAGGACTTTTGAGCACCCCCTCCCCAAGCGCAGAAGTTGACTGAAATCCTTAGATGTACGATTTAGCGTTCCATACCTCAAAATCTTCGAAACTGTTTCAGTGTGTTTCTTATGAAAGCAGCAGATTGGAGAGGCGGCGCGCACCGTGTGCAAGGCACATTTATTTACCCGCTGATTATCGTCAAAGATTTTCAATGCCCGTTGGTAAACGCCCGTTGTTGGCGACGAATGCGGTCTCCAGATGATGTCGTCATTCCAAGTGTCTCCCGGCCTCTCTGGGATAGTTGCTGAAGAGAAGCAGAGGTACAAAGAAGAAAAAGAAAAAATCGGTAAATAATGGAATCCGAATAATCGAACGTTCTCCTACATATCAACGAAAAGGTGGAAGCTCACCGTCACCCTCCAAACTTTCCACCCTTCTAGTCGCCGGAAACCGCAGTCGACCTTGCCTGTCAGAGCTGACACCCACACGTCCCATCGCTTCCAACGTACGTAAGCTGCCTTTTCTGCGGTCGTCTCTGTGTCCGTCGAGTTCCGCTCCCAACCAGTCACTAAAGCTGTATGTCTCCGATACACTATGCAGGTCTCTGGCGTTGAAAAACGTCCAAAATGTGGCGAATAAAGCTTGGATTCATCTTCATCCTGTACTTTCTTCTTTCGCGGTTGTCCCTCTGTTTCACGGTCGACGGCCTCGCGTTATTTTGGCCTTCGAACGGACTCTACGTCGGGTACCTCATTAACACATCGGCATACACTTCTCGGTTTTTCGTCGTTGTCGTCGTCCTCACCTTAAACTACTTCCTATCGGTTTACAAATTGTATACGGATTCGATGGCCATCAATTTAAGCCTGACCGTCGCCGTGTATGTACCGTTGACGGCATGGGTGGCAAAAGAGCTGGTTGGTCGGTTCGGGTTCAACAACCAGGGAAACGGCGGGTCGGAGCAGAGACCAGAGTTGAAAAGCAACGACACCAACAACATCCACGACTTGAAGAAGATTGACCTTCGAAATGTTAGGCATACGATGTTACTGTTCGCTTCCTTGCTCATCGGACCCGCGATTGGCGCCACCCTGGCTCACTGCCTTTTCTTGCCCATGAGAAGCGATTCGTATATCTTGTGGTTATTCAGTGAATATGCGGGAAACCTCTTGATGGTCCCATTCGTCCTCCTTCTCGACGAAGTTCCAAAGCAGTTCCGTCAGTGGCGTGCTGTGTGGACCTTCGCAGTCTTGGCCGGCATCAACTCCTTGTACGTCGCTCTTCGTCTTTTGAACGCCGCGGATACAGCGCTGGGTCTTTACTTGAATTTTCCGTGGTTGCTGCTGATGACGGCTATGTTTGGCGCACCAGGGGCGTATACAGGCTGCTTCGTCGCCGGCATGATAAATGGGTACACGGTGGTTTGGCTCGACGATGCAACGACGTTCTACGATTTGTGCGGTCGTCTCTTGATCCTCGTCTTCACCTGCGCCGCATTCGTCGAGGTATTCCGCCAGCGCGACGAAGCACTCACCCACGTCGAGGGCATAGTTCAAGAACGCACCGCGCGACTCACGGAAGCAGTATCCCAGCTCATGCGCGCAGAGCAGAAGACACTCTCAGCATTAGAAAGTCGAACCAGGTTCATTCGCTACCTTTGTCACGAATTGAGGAATCCCCTCCATCAGATCAGCAACCTCACGGACCTCCTAGCCAACGACGTACCAAACGAAGAAGTCAATGGTGTTGTTGATGATATTGTTCACGCGGCGTCTTACATGATGGGGTTCATTCAAGACATCTTGGAGTTGCGGCAAATCGAAGCGCCGGTGCCGAGGACAACTGATGATGAAGGCCTGGTATCGGCAAACCAAGCCGCGTCGTTCTTGAGGTCGCGGTTCACGAGTTCCTCCATTCATGTTGAAACGCAGCTAGACGAAGACATCCAACCGCTTCAAATCCCAATGTCGAAAAGTCGATTCAGCAATATGTCGCAGAGACTCATATCATACGTGCGGGCATTCAACCCAGACCGTCGACTCACCCTCTCGTTTTCCGCGTGCAGCAACGACAGAACATGTCGCATTCAGACATCCCACCACGCATCTATTACATCTGAAGATGATCTCCGTGAACTCGTTATGCCGTTCTCGACGCGCGCGAAGGATTCATGGGTTCCAGAATATGAGGGTTCGGGATTGTGTCTTGCAATCGTCCGCCAGATAGTCGAAAGAGCAGGAGGGCGTATTTACCTGCGCAGCATCGTCAACCAGAATCGCGTCATCTCGACTATCATTTTGCCTTTGAGCGGAACCCATCTTCCGCCTGGGGATCTCGTCCAAGTAGAAATCGACACGACGGTACAACCTTCCCTCCCCAACCCCGGCCCCTCAAAACACATCGAAGTCGAAGACCAGCCACATAGCCATCACCAACAAAATCAACCACACCACACGAATGCGCTCGATCCACCTCCCACAATCGCAACAAACGCCCCCACCATCACACCTCCGCCATCACCCCGCAAAGTCCTCGTAGTAGACGATTCATGCATTAATCGCAAAATCCTTGCCCGCATCTTTCAAAATCTAAATTTCGAAGTAATAGAAGCCGCCGACGGTCAAGCCGCCGTAGACGCCTACCGCCCCATTGCCGAGAGTATCGTTATTGTGATGATGGACGTGAACATGCCCGTTATGGACGGCTTCCAGGCCACACGCTTGCTGAGAGAAATGGGTTGTGAGGTCCCCATTGTCGCAGTCACGGGAAACTTGGTTCAGGATGATGAGGTGTATTATCGAGTGGGATTTACGGAGATTGCACCGAAACCGTTCTTGAAGAAGCATGCGCAGGACGTTGTTAGGCGGTATAGGTTGCAGGAGGGTCTTCGTGTTGATGGGTGCCGCTAGGCATTTGGGTAGTTGTTTTGTTCCCTTAGTAGTGTTTTTGGTTCTGGCTGTTTTGATAATATTGGCGATCGTGATTGTAGTTGTAATCGCGGTTTTGCATATCAAATTCTGTGCTTTCCTTCGCATTTGGGGTGATGGTTTATCCAGCAGGAATAGACGCCGAAGTATATTTATTCGATAGAGGTCAAATGAATACACCCTGTGCGTCACATTTGAGCTGTATTATGTTCGGGGTTCCGGAATAAGGCATCCGTCGTTCCTAATCAAGAAAAGGAGCTGGAAATGGAAGGAAAAGAAGGTGAATCAGTGCCCCCTTATTCTCTACAGCGATTCCAGCTGAGTCTCTCAAAACGGCAACGGAGTTCCACAAAGGATGATATCATAAATATTTCACAAATTAATAGGCAGGAGCTTCTAAGCGTTCTGTATGAAGAGACTCTTGCGCACAGCGCGGCGCCAAAAAAAGGGAACAGGAAAGTCACAACCCCTTCATCCGTATTGTACATGATCCTCATCCTAACCCATAGCGTAATGTTGACGAGAAACACGTTAAAAACCAACAGCCAAGGGAGCGCCTGAATGCGAATGAGAATAAGGAAGATGTTAAGACGAAGGTCAGGATTGAGGAACGTGCGCTGATCAATAATGGATGTCTTGCAATCTTGAAAAAGGACTGATCACATACGTATGTGTGGTCAGTGACGGACTCGTCCATATTCAGATCGTGGATCCTTTATTGGCGACTGAAACTTTCCATGCACAAACTCGTTTTGTTGCCACAGCATGATCGCAAAAGCCTCTGGTGCTGTGTGCGGAGTCGCCGCCGACAGTAGTATTTGCGAGTGATTTTGTTGATGCTTAAGCCTGAAGTGCTGCTGCTTCGAGTACTGGTGCTATTGCGTCGCAGACTGTTGCAAATAACTCCACAATCATCAAGCTCATACCGTGCGGTCCTCGCTTCATCCCCTTCGCACATCAGATCCACTCCGTCCTTCATGCATCCTTGCATCAAAGAACCCACGGTCATCCCTTCTATCCTCCTCCTACATCTCACAACCCCTCACCCTCTCCTCCCAACCCAAACTTCCTCACCATCTCTTCAGCATTCCCCCTCAAAAACGGTTTCGGCGCAATTTCCGTAATCCCCGCCGCCCAATACTCCTCCGCATCCCCTCGTCCCTCATCAACCATATTCGCCGTAACCGCGACAATCGGCACAGAACATCCAAGTTTCCGTAACACCCGTGTGGCTTCGAGACCATCCATGACGGGCATGTTAATGTCCATTAATACAAGCACGATGTTGGATGATGATGATTCAGATCCCGGACATCGGCAAGGTGATGAATTTGGAGAGTAAGGTGGGGAAGGTGGAGATTCAGGGACCCATGTCGATGCGGATACATATTTTTGAACGGCGTCTTTGCCATCGCAGGCTTCTATTGTTTGGAAGTGGAGGAGTTGGAACATTCTGCTGAGGATTTTGCGGTTGATCGCGGAGTCGTCGGCGATTAAGATTGTTGGGGGAGGTAGAATCGGTGCTGATCGTGTGTCTGGTGATGATGGAAGTGATGATGCTAGTGCTGATGTTGAGGGTGGCGCTAGTGCTCGTGTTGATTGGTGTGGTGATGCTTTCTGTGTTCGTGTGGGTGCAATCCTCCCAACTTCCTTTTGGTGGTCACGGTACTGAAGTCTGTGTTCGGATTCTTCTGTCCACGATGACGGCGGATGAGCATGACCTGAAGCCGCTTCTGAACCGATTGATGATGACGGTGTGGTGCCTTCGACCGCAACCTCAACGAGTTCACCCGGTGGCAACGATCCCCCCACCAAAGGCAGCTCTATCGTGATGAAAACCATGCACTTGTTGACTACGCTCCGTAAATGAATCCTTCCCCCAGCTTGTTGCACCAGGATCCGCACGATAGGCATCGCCAACCCCGACCCGGCGTACTCAGAATCTAGTGGTGACCTTCCCCCCGTGGAAAACGGCATCACGAGTTCCCGCAAGTCATCGTCCGTGAAAAAACACCCCCGGTGGGAGATTTCGAATCTACATATCTTGTCGTCGGTTCTAGCACTGAAATGGATGATGACGGGCCGGTGGTCGGGGCAGAAGGTTTTGGTGTGCGAAACAAGCCCCTCAGACATCTTGCTGAAATGTTCCTGCGACATCGAAATCAGTAGATCCTCCTCGTCCATATCCGTTTCAACCCTCACTTCAGCACGGGGAAACCGATTCTGCAGCCAGAACGCAGCTTGGCCTACCGAAAGGTAACCTCCATTATTGTCGTCAAGGCGGATCTCTGCCTCCTTCAAGTCCAAGATGTCGTTGATGAAGCATGACATATAAGCCGATGCGTGCTTTATAGTTTTGAGGACATTGTCCGTCGAGTTTGGAGACCGCTTTTGAAACGACCGACCAGGTACATTCAACAAGTTGGCGAGGCCGATGACCTGTCGAAGGGGGTCTTGCAACTCGTAGCAAATGTACATCATGAGTTTGGTCCGGCTCTCAAAGGCGGCGACCGACTTGTCCTCTGCACGCACGAGTTGCATCATTGTTTCTTTTAGTTGGGCGGTGCGTTCATCGACAATACGCTCCACGTTATACTGTGCCTCATCGCGCTGACGAAAAACTTCAACAAAGCAGACGCAGGTTACGACATGGATCAGGATATGTCCATGAAGGTAGTAAAGGCGATGGGTATCGTCGAAATACGCCGCGGTGAAGGCGTTGATAGTCCCGGTGACGAAGCATCCAGTGTACGCCCCCGTTGCGCCGAAAAAATGTGTCATCAAAAGCAACCAGGGGAAGGTAAGATAAATCCCAAGCTGCGTGTCGCCGGCCTTCAGGATACGGAGCACAACGTACAGCAAGTTGATCGCCACCAACACACCATACACCCAAAGAGCCCTCCACTGCCGCAAAACCTTCGGTATCTCATTCATAAGAAGTACACATGGTGCGAGTAAGATGCTGCCAACCGACTCACTTAGAATCCACAAGAAGAAAATTTGTTTGTTCATTGGCATGAACAGACCCGCCAACATAGAGGCACAGAAATGCCCAAAAAGTACGGCCGCGAAAAGGATCATTGAGTGGCGGACGTTCTGCAAATCAACCTTCACGGGTGCACTCTTGGCTTCTTTGTCGGTCGTCTCGCCGCCTCCACCGTTGTTACCACCTCCGCCACCATGACCACTCCTCTTCTCCCCAAACCGGCGAATCAGCTTCTCGGTCAACCACACAATCAACGGTATCTGAAAACAGTTGTTAAGCGAGAACAAGGCAGAAAGTTTTGGTGTGAAAGTTCCGGAGAGCCCCAAGTAGAAGTTGAGAAACAGGATCAGGAGTCCCTTTGTGCCAAAACGGGTTGCTGGCGGCGTCATGAGGAGGCAAGCGATTTGTAGTCCGTTGGCAGGCCATAGTGCGGCGATCCCCTCCAACTTGAACATGAGGGAGAAGCGAGCGAGCAAGACATAGAGGACCGTGCGGAGGATTGTGTTGAGAGCGTGGGTCATGGTTGCCAAATTGCTAAAACAGCTTGCTGGAAGAAAATGGGACCGCGAGTCAACGGCTGGGCGGAAGAGATCCATGAGATATCAATAGAGACAGAGGGGCTTCCAATACACGTACCTACACCGGTGTCTTGGTATTCAAGTTCCTCAAGCGGAAGGCGGCAGATATCTCGGATTTGACATCATGATCAAGGGACTTTCTTCTCATCTGTTGAAGATTCGGCAGATTCTTGGACGACAAGGAAGGGTCGTACCGCCGGTTCGAACCCTGAGGAAGATCTTCCTCGAGGATCATAACCCCAATCATTCACACAAGATCTCCGTTGACTTTCAGCAGGACTTTCTCTTTGTTACATAAGTTTTGGGCGGATCCCATGATCGAAAAAGATGTCGATGTTCTTTACAGTTGCAGTACTTGTCTTGATGCAAATTTATTATTGGCGGGTATGTTTGAGGTACTCAAATGTTGGAAAAAGTAAAATGGTGGAGAACGACATCTACTAGTACTAGTAGACCAGCGGTGGAGAACAAATAGTACTGACTAACTCTACGCAGCGGGTATGAGGGTTGTGAGGGTTGTGAGGGATGTGAGGGATGCTGTGAAAGGGATGAAAGGGATATTCATCCCATACTGTCTTGTCACTGTCCAAACTTTGACTGCAACTGCAAGGACTGGGAAGGAACGACAGAGCAATTTCTTTTTTACCCTCTATCACATCTGACATAGACCTTTCTAATATATACATGTATGGAGGAATTACAGTAGTGCTTATGGTGGTATTTACATGATTTTGTTTTGTTCCAGAAGTCTCCCGAGATCTTGTAAGTTTGCACAAGGATGGGTTGCTGGACTGGTTGCTCCGCAGTGGTCAGCGACACACGAGGATAAACGTGAGCCCGCCAGATTGTGCGAAAGATGATCGTGTCACTTCGTTTTTCCTCAACTCGATGCCTTATGGATCAATTTCTTCGTTTGCGAGCTTTGGGTGTCAGTTTCATGAATTGATCGTGCGAACGATTCATCGCCCTTGCGGACGGTGCGTTGAGGCCCCTGGCAGCCAGATTACGTCCCGCGAACCGTTCGCATGTACTGCCCGAGTCCGAATACATGACTGTACGTTGACGGAACGAGTGCGGAATACGATGTTGCGGATAATGCTGTGGCTGTATTTCATCCAACTGTTTCGTACGGTGATACGCGTATGCCATCGATGGTTCAAGAGAACGGGACGAGTCAACCCGTCGCAACATTCTATGAAATGCCTCGCCATCAAGCACCCCTCTTAACAGTTGCAGTTACAGTCACACCCCCCACAGTCACAATTTCCACAATCACAACTTCCACACGCCGCGCACAAATCCCCAAAGTCCACACAAAACGCAACACAGCAGTCCGCAAGCGGCTGGCAACCATTGCACGTGTATGCGTCGCAGCCCCAGCAACAAACGGGATGAACTGTATCCATTTCCCTCAAGTGGGCAGCATTGATGGTATTGGCGTCGGTTGTGGGGAGGGGCGTGCCGGCTTTGGCGGCTTGTCGCTTTTCTTTGATGTAAAGCCACAGCCATACTGCGCAGACGAATAGGATGGTCAGTCCGATGGAGACGGACCATATGATGATTGTTTCGTTGACTACCATGGTTGTTCGTGAGTAGGGAGCGGGAGGCGGGCGTGGATTTTCGATAAGTTCGATAACGGATCGTTGGATTGAATGCAATTGAACTGGTTGGTGAGTTTGGTTGTGAATTCGTAAAAATACCAGCCGAGTTCCCAACCAAGTTATAACCAAGTCTCGGAGTGGCCGTGTCTTCCTCCCCTTGAGAGCGAGTGCCCTTTTCCCCATTGAATCCCCATTTTCATCTCATCTCAACGCAAGTCTTGTCCAAGCCTGACAACGCCTCAAAAATAATGGCAATGGGGCTGTAACCGAGCTGTTTCACCCTCCCAGTCGCACATGGGTAGTTCAGAGCCGGGGACAGTGGGGACTAGAGTGGGGATGGGGACAAAAAGAGTCTGGCCGACAGCTAAGTGAACTAAAACCTCGACCATTAGAAGATTGGACGGGATAGCAAAACGACACCTGACGGGACGCCCTCCCTACCTACTAGGACGCGGACCAACATAGCAGCAGGAGAGACATGCCGGATCGTCGGCTGTTTCCAAACGACGATCAGGGGCGGCGATGCCCATTCTTTCATAACCCCCATTCTCCTCCTCGCTTCTTCTGAGTCAATTGGCACAGCAGGGATGTCTTGCTGCTTCGTTGAAATGACTTCGGACAGAAACGAGCATAAACGCCCAAACATGGGCTGATACGAACCTTTCGCAGTATTTAGCGGATCCAAGTGAGAAGGTTGGAGAAGGAAGGGTCTACCCAGATCGTACTGCTGGTTCAATGGAGATCAAAACGAACTCCATATACATTTTTTGTCTCTTTGAAGTTTGGTGCGCCTTAGGAACTGTTAGCGCGGGTTCTGCAGCGGTTGTGATCTGGGTTGTGATCGCGAAAAGGCTGATTTTAGTCGCTGATGGAAAAGACACCCGAGAACAAAAACTTTTGGACGCTTGCATGTTTTGGATAGTAAAATTCGGTATATTATTGAATATTTCCTACACAAGGTCTATTTCTAAACTCTAAGATCTACTAAGTATAGAATAGAAAAATGAGGTACTTGAGGCGGTACACAGAAGAGAGCTCCGCGATTCCGAATTGATTCCGAGTGTTCGAAGGCAGCGACGAGTGTTCGCGAGGAGTTCAAAGAGATGGCGTGTTGCGGCTCGGTGAAATGGGGGCAAGAGAGGGAAGAGAAAGGGGGAGAGAAAGAGGGGGTTGAAAGGCACGATTAGTAAGTGATGCAGGAAAACGAAAACGCAAAACAAACCAAAGACAGAGTAGAGTGGAAGTTGAACGTACCCGCAACCCCGGAGGCGTAGGGGGAAGAGGGAAAATGCGTTAGTAGTGGTATTCAAGAAACAATGAAGATAAAATCAAACCCCAGAAGCCATCTCTCAACGCATGTGCAGCTGACCAAAAAGGTGAACCAGCCGCCCCCGCGGCTGATGTTATGGATTCCGGGTCTTCGGCGGGCTGCAAACTCCCACCAGATGGGCGTAGAAGCCCATTCGGATCAATGGCGCTTGCTAGGCGCCTGCCTTGCAGTCGTCGTCCATCCGGCCTGGTCGTGGCGGCCGCACAACACCCGTCAGATGGGCCCGAAAGCCTGTTTGGATCAATGGCACGTAACAGCGTTACGCGCCTACCGTGCGGTGATTCCAGTGCAAGAAGGGCGAGAAGAGCGAGAAGGAGGAGGAGCGAGGACGGCGAGACCTAGATAAGAGGGAAAAGAGAAGGGGGATGGGAGAAAGACAATGGTGAGTCACTCCGACTTGAAAGAAAGCAACGCTGATGTCAGGGATTTTTGGGAAGAGCTGGATCCCTTTTTATTTTGTTCGGATTTCGCGACGAAGGGGTTGTGGGGATTGAAACTGATGGGTTTTGATGA
>JADGJF010000539.1:0-18496 GCA_027596845.1 Quaeritorhiza haematococci | reverse complement strand
GGAGTGGTGGCGGGCATCGCCGGGAAGGGGGGGGATCAGCGCTTGGCCTGTCGTGGATTTCGAAGTTGGAACACAAACCCGAACTCAGTCGAAGCCCACAAGACCACATGCAGACAACTCAAACAAGCCAGCCATCCGACTACCTTGGAACGATGACCGCGAACTGTTTGTTGTGCGGCTTTGGCTGCAGTTTTGAAGCAAGACAGAGCGACGAAGTGGAAGTGAATGTGGAGTGAATGGATCGATAGACACAAGCATCCCGCCTTCCGACTTCCTCTCGGAACTTCCCCATGGCGACGTTTTCCGCCAATGTCCTGTCGGCAACCGTCTTCCATGCAACCATCCTTCTGTCGGCGGTGTGGGCGTTCTTTGCCTCGCCAACTCTTGCTCAAAGTAAACCTTCCTTCAGGGTTGTCTTTCTGCACATTATTTTATGTTTCGGAACAGCCAACCTTGAGTTTTGACGAATAAACTTATCCGTCATTGCCAGGATGCGTGCCATACACAGGATCCGACAAACTCCTATGCGCTTCCGTCGTAAATTACACCGTGCACCTCCCCCAAGGCTTGGACATTCCGATAATAGAAGCGTTCGCCCGCTCGCAAGGAATGGACCAGCTTGCTCTCCTGAAGCCCACTCATCCTGCGTGTTATGATGCTTACCTCAACCATTTTTGCGCGTACGCGTATCCTATGTGCTCGTCCGGACAAGGCGGACAAGGTATTTGGCGAGGAAAACGAGGGGAGAGAAGGGAATGCTGGTGAGGGGAAAGTGAACGAGGGGGGAAGGCGTTTACCCGTCGAAGTTTGTCAAAGGATTTCGGTTTTCTGCTTTCAACAAACTATCCTTTATTCCGACTGGATTGGCGCGCGTGGGCTGATTCCCCAGTTTCTCCTCCCCCTTCCAACCCACAAAGCACCCAAATATGTCTGTAGATCAGTTTGCGAACGAGCCGTCGCAGAGTGCCGCGCTATCTTTACGACTATCGGTCGAACTTCCTTCCTTCCCGTTTGCGACGGATCCGTTAACAACAGAACGCTGGACAACAGCCCGTTTATTCCCTACCCCGTCACGGACTGTTTGGTGGTAGGTTCTTCAACGAACGTAACAACGACTTCAGAAAACAGCACGATATTGCCGTCTTGCCCCGCGCCCTTGGTCGTGGATCCTGATCCAAATCGGTCAAAACCTGTCCCAAACTGCAATGCGGGCTGCTGCGCGCCTTGTCCGTCTATCTTCGCTTTCTATCCCAAAGGGTAATTATTTTCCATGTCTTTCCAAATGCACCTGCACATTCATTTCTCTTTCCTTCACGGAAAAGGGATACCACGTTCCGATAAACATCAAACCGCTGACCATGTGCGTGCTTCTCTCCCCCGTCCAACCCCCAAAACCAGGGACAGAGAATTATCCACGACACTCTTCGCAGTGTACGACTGTTTTTCGATCATTGGGTTTGGACTTCCCATGTTCTTGCATCTGATGCTAAAAGTCAAACGGCAACATCCGGGCATATGGTCTACAATGTCCCTGGTGTCGGGAACATGGTTCGCATTGTCTGGTCTTTTCCTCATTGACTGGAGAGACACCTTCTGTGGAGGGAAAATAGAAGAGGTGAGGCTGGAAGGAATGGTTTGAATTTGTTGCGCGCTCATGATTCGCTCTGATTAAGCCCTTGAGTGGGTCGGGAGATTTGCCGTGTTTAATGATTTACGTTCTGACCCACTAGCCAAATGCGAGGGAGAACTGGAAACTCGGCGCATACATATGGTTAGCACAAGTCGGCATTCGTCTGATAGGGTTGTATTGTACGTTCACTGCACGATGCGTTTTCAAAATTGGTCTTTCCTTCTCTTCTTTTCCTTACTCCCTGAATACTAACACGGAATTACGAACCATTTTCAGCCTCGGTCCTGATCTTCAATCTTCATATGGTAAGTGACAATAAAAGTCCTCCTTGGAACTGGGATGCGCCAAAATCGGAACGGAAGTGCATATCACGAAGGAAGAATGAACGCTAAGGATCGATTCCCTCTTTTCTTCAACAACCTATCAACCGAAGGCCATCGTCTGGCGTAGCAAAATCGTTGAAACATATGAAAAGCCTATACACTTCTTTATATGGTTACAATCTTTGGTGACCACAACCATCTATGTCTTGACGGAATCGACATCAACGCGTGGAGTCTTACCCTTGATCGTTGCACCAAGAGCTTGGTATTGGCATAACCTGCCGACAGCAATAATCGTCATCGCTGCCGTTATGATGCATATCACGACGGTCATTTTCGTTCTCCTGGTGTGTAATAATTTCTTTCGAATGCGTTTCTTGCGGGTCGTGATGTTCGCGTTGGAATCAAGGCGTCCTGAAAAAGAAAAGACAGCTCACAACTCCCCGGTCTCATATTTCAGAGCAGTAAAGGTGTCTGGCAAGTCGCTCGATCGCAAGCGGGATCCACCGTTGACAACAATAGACGAGTTCAATCTAGATACCTCAAAGAACAATTGCGATTGCATTGGCGAGCGTTGGCGTTGGCGGGTGCCGTTTGCGTCGTCGCCATCACTTTCCTGGTAATTGGTCATCAAAAACTTTAACTTGTCAGTCGAGATTGCGTCAGATGGTTAGGAATGCAAGCTAACCTAATGCATCATATTCATCTTCTTCAACCACACTCCCGCGCCAAACCCGATGTCTCAAGGTCTATCTCCTTTCCCCTAATGTTATTGAATCTTCGACCTCCAACATCGACACTCCCTGGGTCCAAGAGTGGATCGCGTGCCTCATCGAAAACAACCCCAACGGTCAAAACGCATGCTCCCACATCGCTCAGCGCCACGCACCAAACAGCAAAACTCACGATTTCGTCTTCACCTTCCTTCACACCTCTGGAATTTGGGGTATTCTGTGTCTTGGTTCGTCACCCGCGCTGTACAGAGAGTTCACTTCGGCCTGGTTCCCAAAGTCGCAGAACCGTTCAGGAAAGAAATCGAAATCCTCGACGGGGTCAAATACTCAAGAGGGGGCACCGAGTTCAAGTGGAACACGGACCCTTCATGTGGACGATTCCACACACGAAACATGTGTGTCAATGCCGGAAGATGAGCGTGGGGATGCTGGGTCGTAACACCTTGTAGATAGTAGACATTTGCAAAAAAATATAGAGAATAGATGAACCAGCGATGCCAACGAGAATACATGGGGACATTTGGGGCACATTTGGGGGGATGTTTGTTTTACAGTTTTCAAACTCCGCTCGCCATTATGTCACAATCAACTTTCTCACACTTTGCTTTTTCAAAACTGGGAGCCCGCGGTTGATACCAACACTCCTAGGTAAATCACGTTGGATGAGCTGATGATTTGTAGCTGTACCTGTGGTGATGGTTCACGCACACAGCCTGGAGGTTAGAACTTCATCAGGCGACACCCAGTTGGAAATCAGATTGCACATGCATGTGCGTGAAAGTCTTCATCTATTTTGCCGGCATTCAGCCCCCTCTCAGTTTGCACGAAGAATTGACTTCTGTCGAACGCAGGCCTGAATCGAATTCGTTGAAGTGTCAGTCTGAGTGGGTTGTTCGACAGTGAGATGTCCTCTGAGAAATTGAAGATTGTAGCGCAGAATCCGGAGAAGCAGAACATGCGTCCACGCTTCGTGCAGAACCCTTCGTGAACCGAGATTTTTCGCATCGTGTTGATTTGACTAGGAGATGACGACGAGGTGACTCTCATGACTCTTCCTTTTCCCAGGTTTCTTTCCTATGGGGCATCCGTACTGACTATTTGACAGCAAGGATCGTAGCCTGATCATGCACTGGCTCGGCTGCTGCTGGCAACCTGATCACCTCAGAGTGTCGGAGAAGGCTTCGAGAAGCCGCGGGTGATCCGTGTAACACATCCCACCTTTGTGCCGTCCTCAAAACAGAGTTTGGTTTGGTTTTGGGAAACAGTTTGGGAAATGCGGCTTTTTGTCATCAGGTTTTTGTCAACGGATCCAGGCTTCCCAAGTAGGAGCGGAGAAGCCGGGGTGCGTCCAGAGATCGTGATATATCCGACAACACCCATCTGAAGCGCCGCATAGTCGTCGTGGCACCCTCCTGCACGATGTCAGGTCTCGCGCACGTCCGCGCAATGGCGGTCACCGCCATGTTTTTTCTGTTCACGACGTCCTTCCTCTTTGCAGGACCGGCTCTCGCTCAGAGTATGTCCCGAACTCTGTCTGCGTTTTTATGTTTTTGCCGCTCCGAAACCGCTTCATGGAAAGACTTGCTAATTAGCTCTGCATCTTGCCAGAATGTGTGCCATATACAGGAAGCGACAATCTCCTTTGCTCTGCTTCAATCAACTACACCGTTTATCTTCCCGAAACAGTGGACATTCTGGAATTGGAGGCGTACGTCCGCATTCAAGGGATGGACCAGCTGGCTCTTCTGAAACCGATATACCCGGCGTGTTATCAGGCCTTTCTCGACCATTTCTGTGCCTACGCATACCCCCAGTGTCCGTCCGGACTAGAAGGACAAGGTATCTGATGGGAGGAAAGAGGAACAGTGTTTTTTTTTGGCGCTTGTTAGCGCAGTCTGGGCGTCGAGGTCTTACCGGCGTATCGAACATCTGCCCCGTCTAGCTCTCGAAATAGTACCGAAGTATGTCTGCAAGTCTATGTGCGAACGAGTCGTTACAGAGTGCACAAAAGTCTTCACGGGTCTGGGTCGGGCCTCCGCAATCCCGGACTGCAGTGGATCCGTACGCAACACTACGTTCCTGCCGTACCCTGAGTCCGACTGCTTGCTGTTGGGATCTTCAGCAAACGCGACATCAGCTCCAGCAAATGAAACGACCGTAATCAATTGTCCTCCGCCTTTAATCGTGGATCCGGATCCAGATCGGGCACAACCGATTTCCACCTGTCGCGCGGGCTGCTGTTTGCCGTGCCCTTCTATCTTCAACCTTTATCCTGAAGGGTAATGATATTGCCAACGTCCTTTTCCAGGCGCGGATGTTGGGGGTGTTTGGATTGAAAAAAGGATGTGCCGCATCTTTGACTTTCGCAAGTATTTTAACGACCGAGGCGTTTCCACTCACCCAAATCTTTTACTTGTTCTCGCCCGCACTCCTCCATAAAGGAAAAACGAGTGGCTCACTTCTCTGCATGTGGCGTATTTCGGGGTTTCGTTCGTCTTCTATGGCATTCCGGCGGTTATGCATTTGATACTGCGAAGCAAACGGCAGCCTCAAGCTATTTGGTCCACGATGCTCCTGGTGTGCGGAACTCTTTACTCTCTGGGCGGGTTCTTCATGACGGACTGGAAAGCGACCTATTGTACAAGTCAGGGGATTGAGGTGAGGCCGGAAAGCATGTGCTCGTTTTTATTTCAGTTGCTTGAACTTGGGCGCTCATGATGTATTTTATGCTCATCTTTTTTCTCTTCCACCAGCCCACGATGAGCGAGAATTGGAGACTTGCCGCGTATGCATGGTTCGTCCAAACCGGCGTCCATCTGATAGGATTTTATGGTATGTACAAGTGTTTGCGCTGCTTCTTCGCCAGTCGTTTCGCTGCTAACCCAAGCACATCAACAATCACCAGTTTCGATCCTGATCTTACATCTTCACATGGTAAGCACCGATTTCATTGTGTACATTTTACTCACTTGATCTGTGGCAAGGGAGAAAACATGCTTACGTTCCTTTTCACATCCTTCATCAACGTGACTCTGGCTGAACCAAAGACCATCGTGTGGCGCAACAACATCCTTGGACTCTACCAGAAATACATTCACGGGGTCATATGGCTAAAATGTTTGCTATCCGCAAGCATCTTCATCGGGTGGGGATGGGATTCAATACGCGGGGCACCGGCAGTCCTCACAGCACGACGGGCTATGAATTGGCACATTTTGCCAACAGTGATCATCGTGGCGTTCGCTTTCGTGTTGAATATCGTCACGGCGATATACATTTTGGTGGTTTGTATTCTTTGTTTTCCCGTTTGATGTGCTCTTTGATTCGAGAGACTAGCTATAGGAGGGGGGAATGCTAACAACCAAATCCCACACTGTCGAATGTTTCAGAATCATGTCTTGCAATCTTCCCGACCACGCCTACGATCTTCGTTGGACTTTCGAATTGCTCATATCAAAGATCAAGCTCGATCGCAATGGCGCAGTTTGTTGTTGGCAGCCATCATCTCTTTTATCGTGTTTATTTACCAGGTAAACCCCATCCTTCCAATTCATATTTCTGATGGCCTTTCAGCACAACCTCGTATTGTCACACTGACCACAATGCATTTTTTTATCTTCTTGAAATCCCATCGAAACTCGTCGATGAAGATGTACATCGTAGCCCCCGGTGCATCCCGAGGTTCAACATACGACGCAACCTGGTTTCAAGAATGGGTCCTTTGCCTTTCCCAAAACGCACCCAACGGTCGGAACGCCTGCGCCAACATTTCCAAACCTTACATGCCCAACCCGTTAATTTCCGAAGTTGTCTTCGCGTCTATGATGACATCTGGGTTTTGGGCCTTCTTGTTCCTCGGCACATCGTCCGCGCTGTATGTGGAGTTCGCATCGGTGTGGTTCCCGGGGAAACCTAAACATTCGGGGGGAGCATCGAGAACATCCGTGGGGCCGGGGGGACATTTGAAGTGGAACGCGACGGAGAAACGGGGTGTCCCTGAGAATGGATTTATTTAGTTGGATATCGAATTATTGGTAGCAAAAAAAGCCTGACTATAGTACGTATACCAGTCAGGGGTTTGTGGGTGAAGAAGAGATTTTTATTTTGCAGTTCAGATGTAGAGTGTATAACACCGTTCATAAGCATATTTTAGATAGGTATAGATCGGACGGATGTTCATTCATAAATAGACGGTTTATGTGGCAGTTGAGAGTCAGCGGGGTCGAAGCGGAGTCGGATGGAAGAAATGCCTGCTCGCACTCGGACTCGTACCTTTGCTCCTGCGACCCGGATCGCAAAACGAAAAATGCCGGCAGAGAGATGAGAGAGAAAGTGAAGAGGAAGAAGGAAAAAACCAAAGAAGGGGGGCGGGGGGCTGCAAGAAAATAGAAACACCAATCCCAACAAAGAAGAGAGAGAGTCATAAAGAAGGATGAAGAAGAAAAAACCGAAAGGCTCAATTGCCATAAGTAAGTACCGGATTTCACGATCCGCATTTACCTCAACCCAAACAACTCAAAAATTTTTTGAAATCCATTTCCCAGCCTCGACAATTTGACTTGGTCCCCTACATCACCGCCCGACCCATACATAATGATTGTCAATGTGCCAGTTATCTCCGCACGCGGAGTGGCACTCTTGGCTCCGTCGACAGCTCCACACATCCGGTTGCCAATCACACAGTGCCACCAGGAAAGCTTGAGATTGATTGGCGAAAGCATTTGCTAAGAGATACCGAAAGACGCATTCGCACCGAGATTCGCTGGAGCTCATTTTCAGTCTGTGGTTCAGCTGAAGGTCGCAGCAAAGTTTGCGAAAGAAAATGAAAATATTGATAAGGGTGCGGGAATTGGGATGGAATACGGGCATACAGCTGGGCACACAGGACGTTTTGAGCCAAGAGCCGGTGACGTGAAGAAACGTGAACGAGCATGTTGAATTCGATAGCGCAGAAATTTCGCGAGTAGATGTGGATGTAGACGACTTGGAAAGGACTGGATTGGGTGTCGATCATGCAACTGTTCCATTCGGCGTGGTGGGATGCTTTATTGGGGTTTTCGTTGCGCGGGGACGTATCCCAATGTTGTTAGCAGTCGAGAGGAACATGGTTTTTTATGAGAGGAGAGGGCAGGGGATTTCATGTTTCACTTGCTTCGAGTCAATTGTTGTGCTGACGATGTTTTTATGCTTCTTTGCTCACTCGTACTTTGGTGGCTATTCGGTGTTTTGGATAGCAGCTAAAAACAATGAAAAATTAATACTTCGTCTATCACAATCTATCTTTCTATGTATAAGTAAAACCCAGCAATAACGTAAATCTACAAGTTCTCCGCATCAACAATTTTCCGCCTATCTCTGGTATCCATCGTTCCTCGCCCCTCACTCGACCCACTCCCACTCACCAACTTGGACGCTCTCGACCCCGTCATAATCGTCGTCCCCCTCCGTCCCCCACCCAACCACCCCGGCGCCCAAACCGCCGCAAACTCCCTATACAAAGCCGGCGAAGACCCCAAACACAAAAACCCCCACAACCCCGAAGTCATCATCAAAGTGAAGACGAATTCCGTAGAGGCGTTGCTGGGTACGTATTGTGCTGCGATGGGGGCGCAGGCGTCTTGGCCGTTTGGGTCGTTTGAGAAGACGCAGGCGAGCCATTCTTGGATCCAGGCGGAGGAGGCGGAGGAGGAGGTTGTTTGGGCGAGGGAGGAGGAGACGGTGTACATCTGGGGTTTGGTTGGGTTTGGTGCGAGGAGGAGGAAAGAGAGATGTTTGATGGATAAGTTTTTTCGTCGGCATTCGGAACAACTTCAAACATCAAACGAAGCGTAGACGATACGTTACCAAAAACGTGATCGCAACCATGCAAACGGAACTTGCCAACGCCAACGAACGCCATTGCAGTTTGAATTGCTCTTTGATGTACGCGGCCCGAGCGCGGTACTTGTTTTCAAAGGCGGTTCCTGATTGTGGACGAAGGAAGGGCAGTACCTGCTTGCTGGCCTGTAATGTTTCGGTTAATGGGCAATCGGATGTCATGTTAGCGACCTTTTCCTTCATCTCCACCTCCCCCCATCCAACCGCTCTCAATTTCGAATAAAACGTAGTGGACTTGCACGAACCATCAGCATATACACCCCCGTCGAAATATGCACCAAGAACGCAACGATCACGACGAGTGCGGTTGGCAGAACGTGATAATACAATCCATTCTGGGCACTGATCAAAGGCAGCATCCCACGTAGTGATGACCATGCCGTCACGAAAACGTAGATAGTTGTCGTTCCCAAGGCTTTTAGCCATACGACGCAGTGGAAGAGCGTTTGATAGACTTGGATGAAGTTGCTTCGCCAGACGATGGTCTTTGTGATTGAGTGAGGAATGTGGGATTCGTTGTTAGCGTTTCTCGATCCAGTTTGTCATGTCTAGCAATCAACGACGTGAATGAAAGGTAATCTCGCTTACCAGATGCAGATTGAGGATCAAGACCGAAGCTGGAATTGTAGTTTGATTGCAATGAGCGATTTGTCAGACAAAAGGTAAACACGAATATGAACGTGAATGAAAATGAACTCACTGTACAGCCCGACCAAGTTAACACCGACATGGGAAATCCAAATTTCCGAAGCAAGTTTCCAGTTTTCGCTCATGGTGGGCTAAGTGACGGACGGAAATCGTTATTAGTGACAATGCCCATAAGACATCGACAACCCCAAACATGACAACATCACAAGAGGCCGCCCTACCTCATCAACGCCGACACAGAATGTATCCCTCCAGTCGAAATGGAAAAACCCGCACAAGCAATAAATAAAGCCCGACACGAGGGTCATGGTGGACCAAATTGCTGGATGTCGGCGTCTGCTTTTCAGCATCAGATTGGTGAGCATGGGAATGCCGTATGCGAGCAGCGAAAACATGATGTAGAACACATAGAGTGAAGTGATGAAATCCTTTTCGCTTTTTCGCCGGGGGGGGTTGTTAATGTCAAAGTGGCAGAAAGATGTTGCGTCAGTGGGAGTGTTTCGGTTTGGAACAGCAGAAAACCAACCCCGCACAAACAATCCACGTCGAAGGCAATGCTCATTGAACGACGATTTTGCAAGATACTCCTTCGCAATCATTACCCTTTTGGATAGAAAGCAAAATATGCCGGGCAAGGCAAGCAGCAGCCCGAATTGCAGTTTGGAACAGGTTCTGACCGATTTGGATTTGGATCCACCACCAAAGGAGGGGGACACGTCGATAATGTCGCCGTCTTGTTGTCAGGAGGTGATGTACCGTTTATGGAAGCTTGAGAGCCCAACAGCAAACAATCCGCGGTTGGATAGGGAACGAACGTCTGATTGTTAACGGATCCGTTGCAGTCGGGAAGGACAGAGGATTGCCCGATAAGCGCAAAGACGTTGCGGCATTCGGATACGGCTAGTTCGCATAAGGATCTGCAAGAGTACTTTGGCACTGTTGGACGGTATGTAGGGGAAATGAAGGTGAGTTTGAAGAGCAAACTCGAACAAGTCGTAAATTGCAACAGAATGTTGCGACTGACCTGCTCTGTTTGGACCAGACGTGCATTGGGGATAATTGAAAGCGCAAAAGCTGTTCAAGTAGGCCTCATAACACGCGGGATAGATTGGTTTCAATATATCGAGCTGGCTCATTCCTTCAGCGCGGGCGGCCGCTTCCAAGGAGAGGATATCCACGCCCTCTGGGAGATAAACGGTGTAGTTGATCCTGGAAGCACATAGGAGATTGTCGCTCCCTGTGTATGGCACGCATCCTAACACAATGGCATATGTTAGTTCCCGATTCCAATCGTAAATCAATGAAACGGCTGCAGAGACGGCAAGATGGAGAAATGCAGAAAAAGATGAGAGAGGTGGAATGATTACTTTGAGCAGCTGTCGGTGAGATGGCAGAGGCCAGGATCGCCGAAAGAAGGATCAGTAAATGAACTGTGGCCATTTTGGACAACCGCAAAACAGAGCAGACGGAGTTACGATTTCCTTCTGCACACGGTTGCTCAAGTGTGTGCTGTGTATTTCATATCCTCCTTCACCCTCTCCGCCCCCCCCACCCCCACGCAACACCCTGACGCAACACCAAAGACAAGCCCAACCGAGGCGCCTTGCGGTTTGGAGCAAAGACGGTGGCACAAAGATCGGCGACTTTGGTGGCTGCAGGACAAGCCACTGATCTGAGTGGCCATTTTAAACGTGCATGACACGAATCTCGGATCCACGATGCGAGATACATCGTACATGGGTGTGTTTTCTGTTTATCCTGAGTTTTGTCGGAGTTTACCCTGATGACTTCCGGATCAGGTTCCCATCCGCTACTGGATGAAATTACAATTATTCAAATTAATTTTATGTCAGATTACATGTGGGCAGATATAGGACCTTTGCAACCTTCACTAAATTCAGTGTCTCTCCACGCCATAGTTTCAAGTCTCACATCTGGAGTCACAAGATTGATGAAAAGACAGCCAAAACAGCAAAACAGCGCTTCAGCTTTTCCATTTATATTTGTGACGTTTAATATCGCGAAAAAAGATGGCACACTGGATGGCACACGTATTAATTTACATGTGGGCAGATATCAGGGCAGACATGGGGCCTTTGCAACCTTCACTAATTCAGAGTCTCTCCACGTCATCCTTCAATCACAAGATTAATGAAAGACAGCCAGAACAGCGCTTCAGCTTTTCCATTTATATTTTTGACGTTATCGCGAAAAAAGATGGCACGTACGAGGTTTGGCTTACACACGAAGATTGAAGGAGTTGTTTGTTTCACTAAGAGTCTCTAGAGCATGCTTAGAGCACTGCTCAGAGCATGCCACGCCAATAATATGATCCCAATGAGACGCAATGCCATGCTCATAACCGGTCCTATGATTATAGCCTTCACATCTACAATTGTATCGCAACCCCCCACCGACAAAATGTGCCCAAAAAGCAGCCCAAAACGCAACAGTATGCAAAGAGTCACGGTTTTGCTGCGCTTCAATCAAGTATCAAGTAACTTGGTTCGTAAGTGTCTTTCTGTCGGCAGTTCTGTGGAGCATTCTGTGGGGAATGGCTGGAACACTTTACTCGCTTTGGGATTTGATCAATATCAGGCGCAAGCGCGTCAATGTCGCGTTAATGAATGGAGAATGAAAGTAATGATGATCTTCAGTGATCTTTCCCAAGTCTATTTATTGAGGGATTCGAACCTCACACATATTTGGAAAAGTTAGACACCCATCAATCATCAATCCACTCTGGACTCAGCTCTGGACTCAGCTCTACTCTAGCTCCTCCTCCGCTGCTCTGTGCGCTGCCAATCCCAGTGGTGCGACCAAGTCTCCCGATCTTTGTGTCAGTCTTGTATCGTCGGAACCACGGTGGTACCGGTTTGGGGCTTGTTCTGCAACCAAAGCACGGATGATGGGCACTAAGTGAAGGGGTGGCCTGGACAGCAGTGGGGTGAAAGATCAAACTGTATTGAGTACAGAAGAAGAATCCAGTCTTAGTCACCGAAATACTTTTTCTCCATGCTGACTTGCATCCGTTCAGAATGACCACCAATCAACTCATTCTGGTGTTGTTCTCGATCTCCAGTATCGCCGCTTAAATTATGCCGAAGTCTCCAGTGCCTTTCAACTTTGTTTCAATACCGTACTGATGTACAGAAACTGGAAATAGAAAACAAATGCATCCCCTCATGTTAGGTTGCGTGCCATACACAGGAACCGACAATCTCCTGTGCGCTTCCAGGATCAACTACACCGTCTTCCCCCGTGAAGGCGTGGATATTCCGTCAGTGGAGGCGGCCGCCCGCGCTAAAGGAATGGGCCAGTTTGATATCTTGAAATCGATCTACCCCGCGTGCTATGAGGCCTATTTGAACGGCTTTTGCGCTTTCTTTTATCCCCAATGCACGTCCGGTCCAAACGGAGTAGGTCGGTCAATTAAATTTAATAATTTGTTCGGTTGATAGTTACGACTTCCAAGTTTGCTCTTCAACTCAAATTCTTCCCCTCCGACCAACAGTGCCAAAGTACTCTTGCAGGTCCTTATGCGAACTCACCGTATCCGAATGCCGCGAAGTCTTTTCGCGTATCGGGCAATCCTCGGCGCTTCCCGACTGCAACGGATCCGTAAGCAATCCGACGTTCATTCCCTATCCGACCACAGATTGTTTGCTGCTGGGCTCTCAGGCTTCCATAAACGGTACATCGCCTCCAGATAACAAAACGGCAACCTTATCGACATGTCCGCCTCCTTTGGTGGAGGATCCAAATCCAAATCGGTCGGAACCTGTTCCAAACTGCAGTTCGGGTTGCTGCTTGCCCTGCCCGTCATATTTTGCATTCTATCCGAAAGGGTAATGACTTTGCAATCTTTCGAGTAAACGATCATTTCGCAAAGTCGTTTTTCGAGTATGTAACTGTTGAGAACGTTTTCGCAGACATCATATCACCTTCTCCGTTGACGACCGTCTCCTTACCCCCCCTCATCAATAAACAGCCAAAAAGAGTTTACCACCTCATTCCATTTGTTATAATACGGGGTTTCCTTGTGCGCGTATGGCATTCCCATGGTCATGCATTTGATGCTGAAAAGCCGACGCCGACATCCAGCGATTTGGTCCACCATGAATCTCGTCTCCGGATTTTTTTACTCCTTGTACTTTTTTTTCTCTATTGACGGAGGTCGACATCCTGTGCAGGAATCATCGAAGTAAGGGTTTTGCGAGCTTTTGGATTCCGCTTTGGATGAGATTGGGGACAGTGGCACTGATGACGTTTTTTTACTCATCACATAGCCCACAATGAGCGAGAACTGGACCCGTTCGTTATTATATATAGTAGTTAGAAAACGTCCTTAGACGAACAACAGATTGTATGTATGTATCCACTTTAAAGTTCAGTTGAAGACAAAGAGAGTAAGTGCGCTCGTTGTCACATCGCTCGCAGACTCTCTCACAAGAAAGCGGCAGAAAAGCCGCTCCGTCCACGGATACCCAGACCGTTACCCTACCTGTTTTCAAAACCGGAGCTGTTTTGGTTTAGGATGTCGGGTTCTAGTACGATTCAAGTCAAGGACAGCCAGAGGGATTTAGCCCCCCCAAAAAATGACCAATCTTTCACAGAGCGTTTTGCCTGACAGACGCCAAGGTATACTCCCAATCTATATACATAGCCTGAAAGCGGCGCTTCCGCCCTTTCTATCGACATATAGCTTGATTAGATTGATGCATTCATGGTGCGATACGGTATCGCAGTGCCAAAGCAACGCGTTCCTAACTCATTCAAACTCCGACCTTCTCTGATTTGGACGGCAAATTGAGGCTTTGACGCAGGCTTTGACCACCATCCGTTTGGAAGCCGGTACGAAAATCCACGACTTCCACGAGCGTTGCAGCCGTGAAAGCAGCGCAGCCCGATGAAGCTAGACTGCGAGCTACTTGACAAGCGATGGGGATGAGACATAGAAAGAAGAATTCAGTCTAGTCACCACCGAAATACTCTCCATGCTGTCTTGCTTCGCCCAGAATGACCGTCATTAAACTGATTGTGGTGTTGTTGTTCCTGATCTCCAGTATCGCCGCTCAAAGTAATAATGCCTTACCATATGCCTCACCTGCTTCTTCTTTGTTGCCAGAGTCTCCAGTGTCTTTCCACTTTGTTTCAATACCGTACTGATGAACAGAAACTGTTTAATTGGAAAACAAATGCATCCCCTCATGTTAGGATGCGTTCCATACACAGGAACCGACAATCTTCTGTGCGCTTCCAGGATCAACTACACCGTTTATCTCCCAGAGTGTGGATATCCTCTCCTTGGAAGCGGCCGCCCGCGCTGGAGGAATGGACCAGCTCGATGTCTTGAAACCAATCTATCCCGCGTGTTATGAGGCCTACTTGAACAGCTTTTGCGCTTTCAATTATCCCCAATGCACGTCTGGTCCAAACAGAGCAGGTCAGTCGCAGCATTCCAATTTACGACTTGTTCGAGTTTGCTCTTCAAAATCACCTTCATTTCCCCTACATACCGGCTTTTGCGCGTTCGTTTATCCCCAATGCACATCTGGTCCAAGCGGAGTAGGTCGGTCACGCTGCTCGGTTACGAATTACGACTTGTTCGAGTTTGCTCTTCAACTCACCTTCCTTTCCTTACCGGCAAACAGTACCAAAGTACTCTTGCAGATCCTTATGCGAACTAGCCGTATCCGAATGCCGCAACGTCTTTGCACTAATCGGGAAATCCTCTGTGCTTCCGGACTGCAACGGATCCGTAACCAATCGGACGTTCGTTCCCTATCCGACCACGGAGGCTCTCAGGCTTCTATAAACGGTACATCACCTCCTGACAACAAATCGGCGACATTATCGACATGTCGGCCTCCTTTGGTGGTGGATCCAAATCCAAATCGGTCAGAACCTGTTCCAACCTGCAGTTCGGGTTGCTGCTTGCCCTGCCCGTCATATTATGCCTTCTATCCAAAAGGGTAAGGACTTTGCAATATTTTGAGTGAAAACGATCATCTTGCAAAGCCGTTTTTGAGTTTGCATGACGTTCGAACCATGAAGTGTTGATGCTACGGGTTCATAATCGAGAACGTTTTCGCTGACATCATGTCACCTGCTTCTCCGTTGACGACCGTCCCCTTACCCCCTCATAAATAAACAGCCGAATGGAGTTTACCGCCTCATTACATTTGTCATATTACGGGGTTTCGCTGTGCGCATATGGCATTCCCATGGTCATGCATTTGATGCTAAAAAGCAGACGCCGACATCCAGCGATTTGGTCCACTATGATTCTCGTCTCCGGATTTTTTTACTCCTTGTGCTTTTTTTTCTCTATTGACTGGAGGTCGACATCCTGTGACGGGGTTATGGAAGTAAGGATTTTGCGAGCTTTGGCTTCACTTTGCATGGGATTTGGATGGGATTGGGGACATGGACGCTGATAACGCTTTTCACGCATCACGTAGCCCACAATGAGCGAGAACTGGAGACTTGCTGCGGCAATTTGGATGACCCATGTTGGTATGAATTTGATCGGCATCTATGGTGAGTTCATCTTTCCCTACTGTAAATTTGTGAGTACAGCATCAATTACTTTTATGTGGCGAATAATTCATAGAAGCCCAATACAATTTCAGCGGCGGTCTTGATCTTCAATCTTCATCTGGTAAGTGAGAGCAAACGCGATTCATTCGTGACACTCCGTCTTGCAGCTGGTTGTTCATCACAAAGAAGTGGGTGATCTACTCTACTGGAACGAGAAATGCTGACGACGAATCCCATGTACCTCAACGAATCGCGAAGACCATCGTCTGGCGTAGCAACATCATCGAAGTCCATCAGACCCTCATCCATGGCATCGTGTGGCTTAAAGCCCTGGGAACGACGACGATTTACGTCTTTGTGACGGGATAGTCGTCACTACGAGGAGTATTGCCCTTAGCCAGTGGCGAAAATGGCCTATATTATCACGTTTTGCCAACCGCACTCGTCGTGATCGTTGCGTTCTTGGTGCATATTTCGACGGGGGTGTACATGCTGATGATTCGTATTGATTTTGTCCAGTCTCCGTTTTGTTTTGAAGAGTGTTTGCAAGCTTGGATGGGGGAAGGTGGGGGTAAAGAGTTAAGTTCACTTACCTGTCTTCATCGTCCATCGTCCATGAACGAAACATTACAGGCCTGCAAGCAGGTATTACCCTTCCTTCGTTCACAATCAGGAACAACGTTGGAAAGCAAGTACCGTGCTCGGGCCGCATACATCACAGAGCAATTCAAATTGCAATGGCGTTCGTTGGCACTCGCAAGCTGCGTCTGCATTATCGCGGTCACTTTTCTTGTAAGCAAAATTGTGCGATTGCCTCATTTGAATATCTTTTTGCAATGTTTTATACGGCGAGCAACGCTTCTGACACAAACATTTCCATCAAACGTCCCTCCCGCCGTCCAATTGAAACCAAACCCCGACGACTATCACATCAGACCTACAACCTCTCCTCTTCCCTCGCCCAAACAACCTCCTCAACAATCGAATCCGCATGGATCCAACAATGGCTCGCCTGCGTCTTCTCCAACGACCCAAACGGTCAAAACGCCTGCCTTCACATCGCAGCACCACACGTGCCTAGCACTCTCACGACCGATTTCATTTTCATCTTAATGATGACTTCTGGGTTCTGGTGTTTTCTTTGTTTGGCGGTCCTCGCCGGCGTTGTATAGGGAGTTTGGTGCGGTTTGGGGACGGGCTGTGGGGTGGGTGAGACCGCGACGGAAACGGTCAACGTCGAATTCGAAACCGGCACATTCGAATGGGGTGAGTGGGTCGAAGGGGACTGTGGGTTCGGTTGAGGGGCGATCAACGATGGAGACGAGAGATCAGGGGCGGATGTCTGATTGTTAGACTTGCGTATGCGTCAGGTTTTATTACTTTTTATTATGTTGGTATTTAAAAACCGTCCTTAGACGAACAACACATTGTATATGTGTATCCACTAATTAGAGTTCAGGTGAAGAGAAAGAGAGTAAGCGAGCTCGTTGTCACATCCATGATGACCTTTGAGGCTGGCAGATGAAGTGAGTCAAACGAGAGTCATGACTTACAACTTTCGTGTGCGGGGTGCGGCACCATAATCTCTCGCACTACCGACAGCTTCAATGTCCGAACGGGAAGATCCAAAGAAGACACTCCAATCGAAATCGGCTGCGGTTGGTTTGAGCTCAAAGGCGTACTACTGAGAATTCAATGCTTGAGGATTCGCTGCGAAATCCAAGAGCTTGGTCAGCTCATAAGGAGGGGATGTGAGGGGTGGTGGTGGTGATGGAGTCCGTGGGTCGGGAGTGGACGCGGGCGTGGTAGAGAGGAACTGAAGTGTTTGTCGGAGTTCGTGGACGAGGCAATTGCAACGGGATTTCCTGATCGTGGTGCTGTTTCCGGAGATCACTCATCCAAACCCACCAATGATTCTGACGTCTTTCCACAGATACTATACCGCGACATCCCGGTCGTATCCTGTACACCCCCCTTCCCCTATTCAGATTTCAGATTTGTCCCCACCAACGTCTCTGTCGAATGCCCCGCGCCGCACCTTCCACTTCCACTTGTGAAAGAAAGGTCGTCTAATCACATTTTCGTGTTTGATCAACATACACGGTGAAGGGATATGAGAGTGTGAAGCGGTGGGATCTCGTGGCAACATGTAGAGCATTCCATGGTGGGAGAGTCGCGATCACCTTCACAGCCTACCACGTTCTCTTATTTCACGAGTTGTGAGCAGTGAGAGTACCTTCCATTGGACACCACCACTCGTCGACCATCTCCAGAACAATACCCCTGGAACTCCAGCTCCTTCCCCGCCGGGTAAACATGCACGATTGGTTCTTTGACATATATTCATGGACGCATGGTCGATTTCATGACCATCATGACTCCATGCAACGATGACAGCTTGAGGGTTTCTGATTGGATCGGTTGAGAAGGTTAGGATGAGTCGACGTTGCGATAGAACAAGGGTGTTTGTTTGTTTTCTTTACCTTCTCAATCCCCAAACAATATGAGACAAGAAGGACGCAATTTTCTCATTTAAAAGCTGAATCCGAGCTGATATTCACATCCCTCAATCTGCAATACGAATCCGGTTTCGAAACGATTTACTGCTTGCGGGCGCCTGCGTACACATAACGCACATAACGTATACGAAGAAGATTTTGTTTCCGCGAACAAAACCGTCAAATATTAAGATGGAATCGGTAAGTCGGAAAAGAGTGTGGGGGGTATGACCGGAAATGTGG
>JADGJF010000538.1:0-18497 GCA_027596845.1 Quaeritorhiza haematococci | reverse complement strand
GGGGAGGGGTGTGGGGGGTGTTTAAGACCACTTTTTCAGATCTCAAAACATACACTTCGTTCGCTATTCAACGCACCTATACTAATTGACCATCCATCATGGATCTTACAACCAGTCTGTCCCCAAATCCTCCAGCAAGCCCCCCATGATCGATCTCGTCTTCGGCGTGACACATCCCGCGCACTGGCATTCGCTCAACATCCGCCGCAACCCTAGTGATTACTCCTCCTTCACAAAGTTTGGGAGTGGCGCTGTTACGTACTTGCAGGAGAATTTTGGGGGCCAGATTTATTATAATCCGTATGTGGAGGTGGATGGAATGGTGAGTAGTTTGGGGTCAGTCTGGGACTTGTCTTCGTTTGCGGCGGCACGGGTGTTTTTATTTGCTTTGCTGACCTCTCTGGATCTATTTTCATTTGTGTCGATGGAAAGGTTATCAAATACGGTGTGGTGTCGATAGACCATCTCCTGGACGACTTGAAGGACTGGAAAACGTTCTATCTTGCGGGACGTATGCAAAAGCCGGTATGTCCCTCCTTATCACTACTCCTCCATCTTCTTCTCGAACCTTCTCTCATGATGCACATCTCAACGTATCTCTTCATCCACATTCCCTTTTGTTTCTCTCTTCTTCTGCGTGGGTTTTAAATCCCAGATCAAAGTTCTCCGTGACGACGCCAGAGTTCACTTAGCAAACCAGACGAACCTGTATAATGCAGTTCGGACTTCACTGCTCCTTTTGCCATCTGAATTCACGGAAGAGGAATTGTTTCTTTGTATAGCGGCACTTTCTTATAAGGGTATGGTGTGGATTTTCTGTATGACTTTTCGTTGTAAGAAGAATTGCGATGGATTGGGAAGACCGGGCCGTCGTAGGACCGAGTCGTTCATCATTTATGATCTTCTCTCACATTTCTGTGGATTTACAGGAGACATACGCACGCTATTCGTTGAAAACCCCTACAAAGTCAACAACATCGTGTATAGCCAGATGGACCGGTTTCGCGAAATTTATCGACCCATCTTGGAAGACTTGCCGAATGTGGCGTACGTTCGCGATTCGACACTGCAGGTGAGAAAAATGAATCTGAAGAGCAACGCAAGGAAAAGGCGGGGACCGTATAATCCAAAACAACTTCGGAGGAGATGAATTGTGTCGCTTTCACAATCTGCATCAAACTTACCCACTTGTATAACCTCCCTAATATTCGTCTTGCTTGATTTTTCCTTGAACATCCCACGACTCCGTTGCCACATTTTACCGCGACGTATCACTCTCTTGCTAAAAAGCAAGATGATAACATAAAGTTGCGAGTTGGCTTGCTCAACAAACTTCCGAAGTATCTGCTGCGCAATATAAAGATGCTCCATGGGCGTGAATTCGGGTCACCGAACCAAGGTACATTTGAAGTTATTTGTAATCGTGGTGTGGGTGGACCGAGTGACAAATGGCGGCTAATGCATCGTTCGAGGTGCATATGGACTAAAAGATTCGATCCATATTTTCGCAGACGAGTTTATGAAGTCGTTAGCCTCGTCGCCGAATTTGCCGAGATATGTGGAAACAGGTGCGCGGATGTTTTCTCATTCATGGCGGCAAATATTATAACCGCCTCACCATGCAACCTTAAGTGGTTGTTATGACTTTGCTATTTAGTTTGCGGCAGTGGGGGATATGGGACTTTTGTACCTTTGAAAGAGATTCAACCGGTTGATGTTCCCGCGACTTGCGCCGATGATCTATTCACCGTTGCGTGCCCTTTCTTATTCCTTCGGCGTATTCACCAAACTCAACTCTCATTGTCCCCATTTTTTTTTTCTGCGGTTTCATTTTACGGTGTCGGAAAATCCATCTCCCCCCGTTCTACCCCACCCCACCCTTCCAAACCTGCCTTTTTAACAACTTCCCAACTCCCACCCTCCGCGCGTTCTTTTGCAACATCTGTAACCCTCGATCGACCCATCTCTTCACTTTCACGCGAATTCACAACACGCCGACTTCTCCGAAAACAACATCGCTATCGTGTTGTGCGCCATGCTTTTATTCTTTACTTTCCGGAACGCAAAAAAGGGCTTACAAAAATCAACCGGTGGCCAGCCCTTACGCAATCATTGAAAGGCCTCGTGACGGCGGGACTCTCACGGTCTGTTGCGTACGTGGGAAGTAAGATGCGGAAGAGGTGGACTGCGGCTGCTCCGGAGAAGGAAGAGAAGAAAAGAGAGAATAGAGAGATAGAATGAGGGCGAAGGAAAACAGACAGAAGGGCACGAATTGAATGGGTGGAAGAAGATGGGGGCTGGGAAAGGGGTGTGCGGTTTGGTGATCAACTTGGGTGGAATGGTGGACGTATTTATACAAGGGTGTTTTCTTTTTGGAAGACGTTTTTTTTTTGGCAGGACTGCTGTACATATATAAACCAAGAAATGTACTCAAGGTGGAAAATCGCGACTCAAATCGCTTTTCTTGATCGTGCGCCTGACGAAACCGGCAGTTCCGATTTCCGTCTTCAAACACACTTTTTCCATTCCATCTTTCATGTATACCTGCATGCACTCTGCTTTCGGGGGATCAATTTGTGATTGGATTCATCTTTCATCTGATGAAAGATCTGCTCTCTGCTCTTGGACATCATCAATGCCATCCTCTGTTCTTTGCCCCTTTTCAACTTTCCACAAAATGTGGTCTTCTTACCGATATTCGGTCTCAAACCGAAAATCTGGACCATGAAATCAAAGCGGCAGTTGTAGAGATTAACAATTGAGGGAGGGGAAGGAGGGAGGACATTGAAAATACCTGCACCATGTCAAAAGAAAAACAGTGAAAACATCGTAAGGATCCACTGACCAATTAGCAACCAGAGAGGGGGGCCAGAATGCTGGGGCACATCAAACCCTTCTCTCCTTTCTCAATTTCAAGCGCCAAACCTGTTTCCGCTGTTTTCTGTGACGTATTTCTGTGATGTACTTTCTTGAATCTAGAAGGAAAGGTTCGATTATGGCTCATCATAAGTTTTTACAAGGAAGAAAAAGGATGTGCGTGCGAAAGATTCCGTAAGGGATTAATGTGCAAGGGGAAGGTGGGGGTTTCTGTTGAAGCGGCGGCTAATATTATTTCGAGGACTTTAAATTAAAGAAAGGAAAGCAAAATAGCAAAAAAAAAAAGCAAAATTGACACTATCTGATTTGTTGAGAAGGAAGAAAGGGGGGTTTCCGACGTCTGACGCCTTCATCCATCTCAATATGCTCCGTCTGTAACTGTATCTCATGCAGATTCTCCTTCCTCATCTACTTTCACCGACGTGCTCCTGCACCACCCGTCGTTCCCAAATCTATCCCATCATGTTCTTGATCGCGATCTGATGAGGACCCAGTTTCGGCTTCGACCCTCGTCAATCCATTTGCGACCGCCCCAACGTTGTCTTCGACATCATTTCTTGTTGTGATTGCTCTGGCAAAAGGGCTTTCGTCTTCTTTCCCAACAGCCAACCCAAATAGGCTTCCAACAACATCGCTATCATTTTCCTGTTCCTTCTCAATGACAACAACATCCTCTGGTCTCGGACCCCTAACGCCAGTGGTGGAACCAGTCTCCGTTCGCGATCCCCCAATGATTGACCCCGCATCCACAGTCACTTGAAACACCTTGGGTTCTTCCCACCCGACATCCTCAAGTTCGTCCAAAAATGCGAGGTAGGACAAGTGGTTTCCGCCGAGCCCGTCTGCTTCGGTATGGTTGGCGGCGCCGCTGTGATACTGTTGCTGCTGGTACTGGTTTTGATTGTTGCGGTAGGATGAGCCGCGTTGCTGCGATTCTTCTATGGCGAGCTCTTCGTAGCTTCTTTCAGCAAACTTGTCCCATCCTCTGCAGGGAAGCGAAAGTCGCAGGAGATTATGATTAGATTGAGTGTAGATGAATACGGAATAAGGGAGGGCTAACCAACATACTCGAGTTTGATCTTCCGATTCTGCTTGTCCGTAATCCAGAGATCATCCATCTCCCTCCACGTGGGATCGATACGTCGGCAATGCATGTCATACTTGCGGATATCAAACATCATGTCGAAGAAGAGGGGAGCATTCGCGCATCGTCTGAGGTCTGTAAGGGTAACAACGTGTGACGTCACCGGGTTGGCGAGATCAAGCCTTTTTTTTAATTTCCAAAAAAAGAATGTCAGTTTAGGCAAGCAGATCGAAGGTACTCCTAATGCTTCGAGTCAAAACTTACAAGCCACAAGCAAAATCATCCCATCCCCATGGATCAGCCATTCTCCATTCAACCATCCTCTCATATTGCTCTTCCCAGAAATGCCGGATCTCGTGCAGAGAGATAGTGCCATCTCCATCCAGATCGACCACTCTGAACCAGTACCCAATCGAGCTCGGGTGGAGCTTGTCCTCCGCAGCGAGAATGAATGGGATGAATTGCTTGTATGACATGGTGTAGCGGGTTACGGTGGTGGCTTTCTTGTCCGTCTGCTCCTGCCCAGCGGTAGCGGAGGAAGAAGTGGAAGTGGTGGACGTAGTTGAAACTGCAGTTGCGTTGCTGTCATCGCTGTTCTTGGCACTGTTGTCGGAATCTGCAGAGGACTCCTTCTTCTGTCCAGAACTAGATCCGTTCTCTTTGCTTGTAGCTTCGGGGTCTTTCTCCGTGTGGGTGGATGTCGAAGGCGTTGGCGAGCTGCGATTTTTGTTCTGATTGCCCAACAAGGACATAACCCTTTCAATTGCGCGCCCTGTTATGGAACCCCGTTCGTATTTCTTCAATGCGGCCGTATTGATGATCATATCGTGGTCATCATCCAACTCCCAAAACTTGCAATATATGACGTAGAAATGTTTGTAGGAGAAGGCGTCACGTGTCTGGAGGAGGACATAATTAGTTACGCGTTCTTTCTGGTTTCATTCGGAAGCCCGAAGCAAAGAGAACGAATTGTGTATAAATAAGCTTACCGAATTGATGTCATCTTCTGTTTCTAGGTTCCTCAAAACCTCGATAATCTCGCTTCTACGGAGCTCTTCAAACGTCATCCGAGAGCTCCAGAATCTTGGTTTGTAGAAGAATATCCGTCCAATGACGGTTTCCACTAAAAAGGCAGAACAAAACTATCAATCTCCTGCCGACGAATCCCACAGAATGCAAGGGCGGACGATTTTCATTGTTTACCGTATCGTTGTTGAAATACAGGCATGGAAGTGAGGAATTCCAGCCCAGGGTGATTTTGAACGACGTCTGATCGTATCATGAAAAACGGTTTATGTGTTAGGGCCTTAAAGCCAAATGACTAAAAATGGCAACGGTATAAGGAACCGTGGGACACTTGACACTTGCCTTCAACAACAATTTCCAGATCATCAGCGGTCAAGTAATTGGTGCCGTCCTTCTTCAAGATTCCAAACATCAACCCGTACTCCTCAAAGAACGTTTGGCTGAGAGCTTTCCACAGCCTGCAGGACAGTGGGCGAAGTTGGGGGAAGGAAAATCACACGTATGATCTTAGCCAAGTTGAAAATGCGTGCGTTCAAAGACATTTTCAAAGCAACAGAAAGGTACTGACTTTGCGAAACCAAGGTACGAAACCCCAATCCGATTCGTCGGAAGAGACAGGTCAAAAGAGGGAGCTTCATGGGCGGACGTCGTCGTAGGCACTCTCTCGTTTAGATCGGCAGCCGATGAGTTGTTGCTGGAACTGGTGCTGCTGATAGTGATAGTGCCGACCAGAGTGCTGACGGTGCTTATGCTCCTCGTGTCTTCGTCATCCTGCTCCAAATTCTCTCTTTCTTCACTCTCCCTCTCCGCCTTCTGCTTCTGCAGCTGCCTCTGCAGAAGTCGCTGCTTATGTTGTTGTTTGAGGAGGTAGTGGTGTTGCACAGCTGCTGTCGCTGCACAGGCCTTCCGGAATAGGGCGCGATTGATGTAGCGTGGAAGTCCGCAGGCTTTCGTGACGGAAACAAATTCTTGTTCGGACAGGAGATTGTTGAGTTCGTCGGATTCGCATTTGAGGTGGAAGAAAGGGCGAATGGTTTTCTTATGATGTCCGAAGAGGATATCACATTTCAGTGTATTTGAGTGCGGAAGTTCCAAACCCCGAGTGCGATTGAAACAGGACATTATCTCAAAAAGGTACTCACCATGAGGTCATGTCGTTTCCTGCGTTCTTCCATACGGGGTAGAGGTTTTCCATGGGGATGATAGAACCGCGGAATGGTTTCACGAGGATGTGCCTGTACACGGCGAGACACCATCGAAATGAAGAAAAAGATGGTTGGTATGTGGCGTCGTTTGTTCAATGCCATTGGTATAGAGGATCAAAAAGATGGAATTGTGTATAAGTCAGCAAACCTTGGAAGAAGATTCCTCCTTGATTGTGGTTTCTGGGATGCTCTGACAGATTGGTTTCTCGTCCTTGCCGAGGGCGGAGGGTGCGACGACCGGATCGGCAGCAACAGCAGCGGATGAGTCTTGGGAAAGACGCGAGCTCAAGGTTATCAAAAGCCACATCTTGGAGTAACTCTTTGCAAGCAATTATTCACACAAACACACAACATAATGGGAACATACCTTCACTTCCAAGATTTGACGCAGCAATGACGAGGAGTGCTTCATTGCTTTCAGCCGCAGCGGCCACAGTGGTGTCGGTTGCGGCCTTGGTGGCTTTTTTGCTGTTTGCGGTCCGAGTGCTTGCCTTCTTTTTGATGGAACCGTTCTCTAATTTGCCAGTGAGAATCATTTCGTCCGCTCTGTTCAGATGTGTTGAAGTTCCTGAAGGAGAAAGAAGAAGCATGAGGCGTTGAAGATAGGCATATCATACTGAATATGGAGATGTCGGAAAACTCACCATCCAGTGGTTTCATAACGGCAGCATCGCGTTTCTCGAGCCCCGTTGATCCGTTTTTCGTGTTTGGCATGGTCCCTATGATACCTTCAGTTGCAATCCACATAGAAGAAGCCCGAACGAAGTTAGAACAAGTATTTGGGAGGGCAGCAACAGATCTCTGTTTGGCTTGCACAAAAGCCTACAAGCTCGCGATAAAATCCGAATTCAAGTTTTACCTGTGTTCTCAGTTCGATAAATATTACCACCAGCCAGAGAACGACGATGTCGACGTTTGGGTGAGGAAGATTGATCCCGTGCCTTTTGGTTCGATTTGAAGGTTCGAGGTGATCCGTCGACCTTGGTTTTCGCCTTAATACACTCTCTCCTATTTTCCTTCGATCTCCTCTTCAGATCGCGTTCGGATTCGCTCCGGTCACAAGTGCTTCCGCCCAGGTGTTGTTCGCGAAATCCTCTCGCGGTGTGTTTGCTGAGGTGATCGCCGTTGCTGTAGGTCGACTGGTTACTGCTCGAAATCCTTTCCTCCTGCTCTTCGTTCGCGTTGTTTGACAGCCAAGGCAAAGAGAAGAAGTTATCTATTCGACGGCGAAGGTTGACGACAAGATTGAAGGAATTGGTGTTTCCAAGAGCAGCCGATTCTTCGTTGGCGGCGATGTTGGGGGGGTTGCTGCTTTTCTTCGACTCTTCTTTCAATGACTCTATTGGGAGGAAGGGTTGTGGTACGGTGACGTCGGCGGCATTAGATGACATCGGATAAGACCTCTATAGCACTCAAATCTGCACAAATCGCAAACGGAAGGATGTTAGAAAAACGATGATACGCGATCCTTGGTGGTTGTCTCTGAACAGTAAGGAATCATAGGATAGAGGTGGCGTTGCAAGTTACAACTTACTTCACTAAAAGGCAGTGGAAGGTTGTGACTGGAAGTTGAACGTTACCAACCGACTTAGAAAGTGGAGCCAACGAAAAGACAACTATTTCTGGACTGCTCTACCGCTTTACGTCTATGTAATTCTCAGCGTGCAGATGATCCACACAATAGGTGCAAGAAAGTTGATGAGGTTTTGTTCTTTTCGAGAACAGATATCGAGCAAAAACACGAGAAGATCTGGTGCTGCCTTCAACGAAGCAAAAAGTGATCAAGACCGTCACCGGAAGTCGTGCAATTGGTGACATTGTTCCCGACCAGAAAGGAGAATGGAGTAGCTTTGTTAGAGTCACAGTCCGTGAAAAGACTTGATTTGGGGGAATTATAGTAAAACTGGCGATTGCGGCGAGGCCAAAAAGGTCCAGGGGTGGTGCTACGGTCCGGAAGCCGACCGAAACTAGCGTTTCGGTGGAGGACTGGAAGAGGAAGGGAAACCATGTGTGTGCATTAAGCTGGCGGAACTCACCTTTTAAACGCGAAAACACGGCACTTTCCCGGAGATGGAAGCTCTAATCGGAATAAGGAAACGTGCTGGGGAGGTACGCAGAAGATCTCGGAATGGCGACCGAGGGGGTTGACTGGTGGAAAGGTAATCACGACGTGTAAAGAAGGCCGGAAGCGGCGAGAAACGTCCTCACGAATGTCAAGAGCCGCTTATCGATCGATTCTAGTATTTCGCTTTCACGGAATAAGGTTTAACGTATCCCACACGAACGACGTCTGTTTGGGTGGAGAACGCGGAACACGAAAATGTCGGAACGAGATCCACAGCGGATTAGTTCAGGCGAAAAACATCAAAACGCGATATTCAATCAACGCTTGAAACAAGGTGGCCGAGATAGACGCTGAAAATAGGTTAAGAAAGCGTACGATCTTCTGTTGTCGCGCGTTGGAGGTTCCGAAACCAGCTCTTAGAGAACAACACAGGCAAACTCCGACAAGGGCGCACAAACAGTACAAACCTTGAAACCTCACTCTGTCCAAGACTTTACTTTGTCCGTTTTTGTCGTGGTCGCTGTAATGTTATCAAAGTATTAAATGAGAGGTTGACAATGGCGGTGGTTCCCGCGGAGGTGGAGACGGAAAGACCAGTGGATCTTCGTTGGATGGACAAGGAGGGAGCGGGGTTACGGTAGCGCAGGGCGGCACATGAATTTTGGGTCTGCAGAAGCGCTGTGTGCTCATTGGATGGTTTTTTGCGTTCCAGTGCATCAGAGCGTCCGACCAATGGGTACGGCAGGGTCAACGCGGGCGATCATCCCCGCAAGTACGGAACGCGGACGCGGACGCGATTTTCCAATTTTCACATGTATCTATACTATAGAATCATTCCGAGAATCAGAAAGGCCAAGTGGAAGCTAGTTTCAAACCTCGGAGAAGGATCGATGAATGACCGGGATTGCAGTACATTTTCTCAAGATATGAACAATAAACTAACCCAAACAAATAGTGTATCAGCTTCGATATCGTGTTGAAGTCTGTAATATAAACCAGGGGAGGTCTTGTGGGCACATCGATTGTAGTTGCTGACTTCCGTTACTGACTGCAGTTCATCTTGCTGGCGAGACTAGGGAACTATAGACCGGGTTTTCCGCGGGTTTGGGGTCGTCATCTCATACCCCACCCCACATTTACTTCCTTTTCACGACTACACTAAAGTTGTTGCGGCCTCCGCCCTGGTTCACCAATGTTTTAGGCGAGTCCTTCATAATGAGATCTAATCTACCCTCAGAATCAAAGTGACGGCGGAACTCGCTACTGTTGGAGCCCCCGCCAGCAACACCATTCCATCTAAACAGATAGAACGCGATCTTCTTTGCGTGATGGTATGCAACACATTCGCATCCTGCATTCTTCATCTTCGATTCCTTCTTGAACGATGCTGTACTGCCCAAGAACGATTCCGCCATCATCTGGCATAACCATTGGTGTGTTGTGTATCGAGAGTTTGTGACGCAAGGTAGAGGGAGGACCAGAAAGATGTATCCACCGTGGACTGGATGTAGGAACTTGAGGGCGTGATGGAGCATATCACCTTTATACAAAAGATGTGATGGTTAGAGTTGTGCATGTGCAAAACACATACCTTGTTGCGGGAAAGATTAACATACCTCTTCGTTCGGGTTCCCCAACAAAGTTCAGCACAAGACTCATTGCAACACAATCGAACACATTGGATTCCTCAAGGTCGTCACCAAGCTCATCTACATCCACTTCCTGTTCCTGTCCAGCATCGCCCTTCCCCATGTTCAACGTCGTCTTTTTCGCACCACCACCTCCATCGTTCCCTGAACACCAGCGTCCACCTAAACACCACCTCGGCGTCTCCCTCTCAAAGAAATCCTGCCTCTTCACACTCGGATGCTGAGGTTGTAAATCAATGTATTCCGCTTTCAACCACATCTTGCACCGCTTGTATGTCTCTCCGTTCAGAGCACCAATATCCAGAATCCTGAGAAACTTGTTGCGGTCCTTCCAGTCGGGTTCGATCGGTGGTGCCGAGTCAGACGATGAGCTCGCGTCGTCCTTAGATTTTGTTCGAAGGGGCGGCCGGATGAGAAGACGATTGCAACCTGGACATCGCCCTCCAATCCACCTCGGAACGACTGGACTTTCTTCTTCAGCAACCGTGTCCTTTCCCGGTTTTTTGCCCTGACTTCCTCGACCATTTCTCCGTAGCCATTCCTCTTTCAAATAGGGTTCAACCCACTTCCCACTCGCGCCCTTCCCTTTCTTTTCATCACCACCCTTAAGCGATGCGCGCTGGTACGCATGCAATCCGCCAAGCTTGTCCATTTCCGCTTTTATGGATGCTATCGAGTCCTCAAGCTTTGACTGTTCGACCGATGTTTTTGTGGAAGGGGTGCATGTGGCGTTCTTGCCCTGCTGCTCGGAAACGAGTTTGCGATGTTCTCGTTCGAGGCGTTCGAGGCGTTTGCGAAGAACATGGAAACGGGCAATCACTTGTTGGGTTTTGCAGGCGGTGGAAGGGGGAGGAGAGGCAACAGAGGAAGATTGTCCAAATGATTTGTCGTTTTCGGTGCTCGATTGTTCATCCTTTTGCTGTTGTTGTTTCTCGTTCTTTCGAGTTTGCTGCGCATGGCGCACTGTGACAGGAAGATTTGTTTTTCGGCGGTGCCGGCGTGCCATGGGGCTTTGGGTTTCAGAAGTTCCAACTGCTTACTTCAGTCCTACTTAAACGCGAGGGAGTTACGTTCCACAATGAAAAATGAGGTCGCACAACAATTTGACTGTGGTTGCAGCGGAGGCGGAGTTTGAATTTGGTAGTTTGGCGCCAGCGAGGGAAGGTGACTGAAGCATCGATTGGGAAGGAATATTCATGAAGAGGGGCAAAGTCGACAGGGAACGACGAATGAAGAATTTGACGGAAAGGAAGAAAATGTCGGTCTACAAACTGGACGACCGACAGGGCCTTAGATGAACCACAGAGTTTCAATCCAAACTTTTGAGGTGGGAATCAGCAACAAGCATACCTCCCGACGAGCGTTGAGGTTTCTTCATGTCATATCCATTTCACCTCTCCCTCCACTACCCAGTATCTGCACCATCATAGCTATCGTCCTCAAATTACTAAGGTCCCCTTCCAACTCCTCTCGCAGCCCAACACTCCTAACCCCTCCAACCCCATTTGTACTCCCACCGCTTCTCCTCCGCGTCGATGAACCAACACCTCCTTCAACCATGGTGGAAATTCGTTGCTGGAACTGTTCTGCTTTCTTCTCCAGCCCTTGTGATCCTTCCAGCATCCCATCAATGTCAAAGTTCGCACCACTTGTCGACGTTCGAGACTGCAAATCCATGATCGAATCAATATATCCCTTCAAACAACCACCCACAAGACAGACGTATCTCCTTAGCGCATCGTTTGCAGTATCCTCCACCGTTGTTTTCGTGTTCCCCGCCACCCCCCGAGAGTCGCTGGTATCCAATGAAGACCGTTTGTTTGATTGAGACCTTCTTCTCGGCCCCCCTGAATGCTGGTCCCCATCCTCATCTTCACTCATGGCATCCACGCTACGGGAATCGCCATGGCTTCCACTACCGCGTTCGTTGCTTAATCTCGGGACCGCATGAAAATGGAGCTCAACGCATTTGCGTAGGCTCACTGGTGCATAGATATCCCGAGTTGATGAGGTTGGAAAATCAGAGGTGTCTCTGAGGATGTGATCGCAGACGAGATATTTGAGGGTGGGGGATTTGATAGACTGTGTGTATTGATGAAATATGGCAGGGTTGAACGGCGACGAGAAAATTAGCTACCGTCAACTCGAAAGTGGAATATCCAGGGTTTAATGAAGACTATACCTTTACGAAAGCCGTGAACTCTCTTGTATTCAGTCGCTTCACGACCCTCGCAACCTCGGTCACAAATAACTCAACGCTCATGAATCCGGAAAAAGCGAGCATTGCCAGCTGACATGTACAATGACGAAAATAAGAGACTATGACACAAAGCTAGAAAATTTAAAGATGTCTTCGATCAAAAACGTACCAAGTCGACAATGTGCTGTGCCAGATCCTCAGCACACCACGCTTTTAGCAAAAAATGGTGTGTCATGCCATGGTCAGTGATGGAGCTGGAAATTGCAATCATTAAAAGACATATGCAGTGAACTCACCATCAAGATCATGTGCGTTTTCACGTATTGATTCCGTTTGGTCTACGGAGGTCAAGGTGGATATCATAGAGGCCGCTAATTCCAGTGGCACGTAGATGAACTTTGGGACATCACGGGAGTTCGATATTCGCCCAAGCGACCGCGCAAGAATTGTTTTCGACAGCGAGGCTATACCGATCAAATAGAACAAAAAAGGCATAAGAAGCACGCCCAAGTGATGATCTATCTGAAGGATTGCATGCGGAGACTTCGCAATTACCTTCTTTCAGTACCAAATCATCCCCCACCAGGTCTATGATGAACTGAAGGAGTACCCGGCCTTCGGTTACCTGAACGAAACTAACATTTGTTACTTTGATTGATGAAGAATTCATTATGAGATCCAAATCCCTTGCTGTCGGACTGGTTCTCCTTACCTGCTCACCATTGGACGCCTCCAGTCCTTCTTTCAATATCCTCCAAAAGCATGCCATCGTGCCCCATAGACCGAGGTGGTGTAGCATAGACATACCCCTGCTTTCTATATCCAAACCCTTTGAATCATGCTTCCAACTAGCCAAAGATCCCGCTGCATTGCACTTCTCCGCAACTTCTTCGCTGTTCCATACATACTGGAAGGGTTCACTGCCATGGAGATTTTTGATCGTCGTGAAAGCTTTCGTGACGTCTACGGCGAAAAGCGGGGGTACGGAGCGGGATTGGGGAACTTGTGGTTGTGTGTGGTTGTGTGGGGCGGATGAACGACTTTCTGGGCGATGCGATCGGATTAAAGATGAAAATAGAGTGCAGATGTCCTCGCTGGAAAGCAGGGAAGGAGATGTCGACGAACGAAAGGAAAGGGAGCCTGGTGAATATCCTATCGCGACAGCATCAACCACCCAAGAAAATGCTGATGTGCTGTATTTTGACATACGTGTGTGGATAGAGGCTCGTTGACACCAATGCATCAAAATATCGAAGGGCGGACTCGTCTGGGAGTTGAGGGAAAGTGGATGATCAACCGCCTTTAGCGAACACAAGATCCACTTTGAATATCCTTTCGTTGAAATTGATGAATAACCTAAGTGAGACATTACAGCTCTTCTCGTCCGTGACATTCTCGACCATCGTCTGGTATCTTGGGGGGAAAGGCCGGCCTGCCGACGGCGTTGTTTTGTAGGGGATCGTGGCATCGAAGGTTGTGGCAGCGGCACGAGTGGAATCGATCTTCGCCTTGCATGATGAGACATATGTTATCCATTCGAAGGAGTGAGGGTGCAGGACGCCTGGACCCCCATCCGCCCCTGACACTGATCGCAGCGTCCTCGTCGTCGTTGGAGTTGCCATCATCTCCTCAAGCCTTCTCCAGGTCGCTTGTCACACAGAATCCTGGCACCTACAGGTTTGGAATCCTGATCATATTGAACGAAAAGGTGCCAACCGTCAGTTTCCTTCGCACGGTCTTGAGAACTGCCCTGATGGACGAGCATCCGACGGTCTCCTCGAAATCTCTCCCACACAACGACTTCCCCAAAAGCTGAGTATCAATATCTCTCTTGCAGCACGTTTTTGAGAAAACATATATGACCTAATTTTTGGAGTCTTTTCTTTGAAACGTCCACACTGAGGGTAGTCTTACTAACCTGCCATGCGCATTTCCTCCTGCTGATTCATTCGATTTCAAGCACACGTTCGGAGTCTCGTTGGTCACCACAGAATAGATTTCTGGCTTTGTCGTCGCCATCGAGTTGTCGCCTTCATTGTTGGGGTGGGATGCGATCTCTTTGACAGAAAAGATGGAAGGAAGGCAGGAGCCACGATATCTCGAAAAGTTTGGGGTTAACATCACGACGGGTCGAGCGTGACTCGACGGCTGAACACACCCCAGCGGCAGTGAGGACACGGAGACCGTCAATAGCGAGACTGGGGGATTCAAGGGGGGGGCACTGTCACTGCAGTGCTATACCTAGCACTCTCTTTGCTTATGCGTCACCGGCTGACTCGGGGACAATTTGACTGGAGCTCAATCCTCCGTCAATTTCATTCACCTGGACGCTGCCTGATTTTACGTCGATTTTGATGCGGCCACACACACGGATATCTGGACACCGTCTCTTTCCTAGATCTGCCTGCAAGGTCGTGAGATCTCCTCATGTCTTCCTTCCCATTCACATTCTCTTCTTCGCGTTCTTCCCCTCCTCCCAATAGGGCTGGCACCTATTTCGGTTGGTCCCAATTAAGTAGGTCAATCACGGAGGCGCTCGTTTCATTAGAAAAGGGAGGTGTACACATCATGAAGGTGTGAAATTCAAAACGAAAGAAACTACAGCTGTGTCTGTACTTGTAGAATCGTTCCCAGATTTGTTCACACACAGCTGGTTGGCAGCATTACAACCCAACAAGCAGAACATGCTCTCGAGAGATGTAGAAATCCAGAGTGCGTTCACTCTCACCGCCGTGACATGGTTCCACTTAGAAAGCTGGCCTCTGCAACGCGTGCATGCAAGATCGCTGAAATTACGGTTGAACGGCCTTGACTGATGACGGCAGCATAAATGTTGCCTCGAAAATACATCCTCGCCCGCCAAAGAGCATTTCGAGGAAAATTGAGGATTCCAAGAGGCTTGTGCGGACTTGGCTACAGAAGTATGTGGGGGTGGGGAGATGGCCATTCAGTCATTCATTTGCCCCTCAGTCCAATCATGAACCATGAAATTCCCTCCAGTTCCTCTGTTTTTATGCCACCCTCGTTTTGCACCTCTGCCCAATTACGAGGTTGCTTTGCTCTGCTTCACACTCATATTTTTCATCTGAGCATTTCGCTGGTTTGCTCAGTCACGAACAGTGAACTTCAAGCCAGCTTCCGTCCCGTTCTTCGACTTGCTTTTTTGTCATCTGGTTGCTCCGACTCACTCGACTCGGACTTTCAAGTTAGTCCTCAAGGGCCATACTGCACGTCAGTTCACGAATGAGTTCATGCCCAGATGGAAATAATAGCAGCATTTTCATTTTCCCTCAGAGATATGTGTAGGTTTGAAGGTACTTCAATGATCCATTCTCATGCTCTTTTCACGGGCGGAGTTCGAACTATGTCGCACTGGTTGGAAAGTAACTGACATACATGTACGACATGCCTTTGTTATCCTTGCAGTGACTTGGTACTGTTGGTGCACAGGTGGGTACACAGCGCCAAAAACCGCAAACGTTGAAAACGAGCGAAATCGCTGATTAGTACCTAGCTTCAGCTGACCAAGGTGGTGATCGTCTCTGGAGCTCTGGGCGGAACGTTTTGCGAGCGGCACTGGGCTGCTAAGGTATAGTATATTTACTTATGTTTCCTCATACAGAACGGATATCTTGAACTGCCTTTTGACGGTTGCGAGCTACCTTTCGATAGTTTTGATCATTCCTATTCTATTCTGGTGTGAAATGTATTCGGTAGTATATGCTCGGGGGAAGGCTCGGGGGTGTGCAATCATCGTTCTGAATCTTGTTCCTGAACTATCTTCTCATGAACTAGAGTATTTACCCACCACGCCCTTGATCCAGTCGCCGTACATGCTTACTCGCGTGTACACTCCGGGCTTGTTGGGTTTAGCGCACCCTTCTCCGAAGCTTGTGATTCCGTATTGTGTCGCGACCGAGGTCCCATCTGGGTTGTTCTCTAATCTGAAGAGCGGTCCGCCTTCATATGAAAAAGCGCAAATCAGGAACCATCAGAACTCCAAGAAATCAAGGACAAAGTCTTCCAAACCAGGTGGTTTATGTTCGAATCTGTGAGAACACTTTCCGGCTTATCTTACGAACCTGAATCTCCTTTGCAAGTGTCTCTGCCTCCCTCAGGGAACCCCGCACAGAGTACTTTGTCATCAATGGGGTAACGGGAATATTGTTGTTGGCATGTTTTCCCATCGACGATTGGCAGACGGACCTGTTGCAGTTTGCCTGGCAAAGCGAGTACGAAGTCCTTCGTTGTTCCCCATCCGGCCGCCACTACCTCCTGCGACGGATACAGTAAATCATCCACTGTGGTGCTATTACCAAGGCTACCACCGATTCCAGCGGATTTCGAAGTCGCCAGCCTCGGGAGCATTGGAATCTTCTTGTTTGCGAGGTTCTGGGTAGGAGGAGTAAGGACCAGAATAGCGATATCGTTCTGGGGGAAAAGTTGAACTGAGGGTGGCAAGTAGCCGGGATGTGAGATGGCCAGGGTGATGTTGAAGTCGATCCCTTGTTCTTCTTTGGTCGACTTCGAAACATCGTAGCGCCAGGCGGACACGATCAATTTCGTTGGATCGCCAACAAATTCCTTTACTATGCAGTCTAGGAGGGGGAGGGGGGGAATACGCATAAATCCCTCGTCATCGTATTCAAGAAAATGATTCCAGATTCTTTTAGACTTACGCGCTGCAGTCAGGACGAGGTTCTTGGTTAACAGCGTCCCCCCGCACCAATGCTCCCAAGCTCCATCTAAGGTCGGCGTTTGGATTGAGACCAACCATGGATACGCGTTCGGGGAGGCCACCGGCGCGCCTCCGACGATTGCCTCATCTGGGGATTTGTTTCGTCTGGAAGGCACTGCGTAAAGTTCATCGAATGTTCCAAACCATAACACTGCTGCCAAGACGGCGATGGCGGGATGTGACTTTGTGTTGAACTTCATGTCTATCAATGATCGTTGCGAGAATCAGGGGAGGCAGATGGGCGGCAGATAGTTCAGATGGGAGGAGAAACAGGAAGAGACAGCCACTGCCCTCCGAGTTTTTAGGCATCAGGGCAGCCTGAGGGCATTCAGGCCTTCAAGAAGAAATTTTTTGCATGCTGCTCTGTTGTATGGAAGCGCTGGTCTGCTGGTCAGACAGTCAGACCCACAGCAGCCGCCGACTTATAAAGTCACGGACGATCCTCTTTTTCGACGCGAAAAGAACCCAGCAAAGCGCAAGGGGGTACATGTGCATGTCCAGTCGCAGGTGGCGGTCTTATTTACAGTCGAGCGGACTTCGACCAGAGTTCGACCCATCCAACCCCGCTTGTTTCTGCCTTCGACCTTATGATCAAGATCAGTAAGGTTGTCCCGCTCAAGCACTCCTCTCATCATTCAGTATCGGTCGAGACATCTGCCTACATCCGCGCTCTTATTAACAGTACTAACAGTGTTAGAGAGAAATCCAGCGCTATGCCCCAAATATGTGGTGAATTATTTGCCACAGGATTGAAACTCCGACCATTACCAACCCATTACATTGTCATTAAGTTTTTTGATGAGTCTTATTGTGTCTTACCCTCCAGCAAAAGACACCGAAATCTGGTTTTAACCTTGAAATAGACCAAGTTATTCCCGCCGCTTAGTTCGCCATTAGTTCACCTAGCACTACATCTACATAACAGGTGTTTTCGGAGGCCATTCCGACGTCCTTATTGTGAAGGACCCCGCGGAGTCAGAGGGCGGGCATTGCAGGCAATTTGAGCACTCGGCGAAAACGGCCCATTCATTTGTGCGCTGTGGAACCTGGGAGGCGGGGTTCAATTTCGTTGACAACGGGGTGGATTGTGAATCACCAATTCGCTTTTCCTACACCAGGCCCCGCACCCAAACAGAAGGCCGTGCACCAGACCAGGTAGACTTCATTTACGAACAGATTCTCGAGCGCCGTGCGAGAATCCTGATTGCTGCCAAAGTCGTAACTCCACTCTGAGCTCCACTAGCTCCACTCACTTTCTTTCAAAGGTAACAGTCGACGGCACCTGCCTTGAATTCTAGGCCATTTACCTACCCCTGCATTAGCAGCACTCCCAACCATTCCCGCAGTCGACGCCCCCGTTTTCGGAAACGCCGCCTCATCCCGCTTGTCGACTGACATTTGTTGAACATAGGACATCCCCTGTCAAGCGGGGCGCTTTTGCGTGGTGGTTTCAAAGGCTATTTCGTTCACCTCAGCCTTACATGTAGTGTTGGTCCGAAAGGTTGGTCAGAGGAGGGACTGAAGCAACCGGTAGGAATCTGGGCTGAACTTTCTAAAATAAGGTATCGATTCGTTGCAATTCCACTTGTTCAGAGTGCATTTGAAGGGTTCGCCGCAGAGTCGTTGGCAAAGGGCGGGGGGTGGAGCTGGGGG